>JADLZL010007070.1:0-70680 GCA_015844335.1 Chrysopogon serrulatus | reverse complement strand
AGTACGTGCGTTTACTTGGGCGGGCGAGGTGAGGTCAAATGCCGTTTGGCACCTTGCGAGTCTCTCCTCTGCTTTTCCTTTCCCTGTGCTATCGTTCATATCGCACGCATCGTTAACTTCTGGTGGATCTGGATTTCGAGGCGACTTGTCACGGTTATAGGGCACGTGTTGACTTGTCTAGCTCGGGCCAGTGGAGGAATTTTGGTGGTCCGTCCGGCAAACGCAAATCAATAGGGCACGGGACGGGCTGTGCTCTGCACTTCTGCTGCTGCAGGGTTCGATCGTTATCTAGAGTCTAGATTGATTGGCAGAAACCGATGTGCCGAAAGCTGTGTTTCTGACACGGACAGGTTTACAAGTCCAAAGCGCTGAGAACCACCGTGCTTTAGGGGTGTTTGGATTCCCCCCAAAAAATTTTTGTCCCGTCCCATCAAATCTACATATGGAGTAATAAATGTAGTCAAAAAATAATTAATTACACAGATTGCGATAAACTTTGCGAGACTTTTAAACCTAATTAGTCTATGATTTGATAATGTGGTGCTACAGTAAACATTCACTAATGACATTAATTATACTTAAAAAATTTGTCATCATCGTTTCTGACGAATTCTGTAATTTGTTTTTTATTAGTATTTGAAACCCCCTCCAAAGCGCTGAAAAAAACCATTCCACACCATCCAAACACGCCCTTAATTTACCCCACTTGGTGAAATGAATTTGTTCTCGCTTGTGAGTTCGCGCACGTGCCGAGGAAGAACAAGCGAGGCGCGATCTTTTGTTGGGACATTGCCTTAACGAGGTTCTTGAACGAAACCAAGTTAACTTGGCTGCTGGAGCATGCGAGGACATCACACTCACGGTCACACCTTTTTTATTCCCAACAATTGGATACGGTATCTCTTGCTTTTTGGCCTTTGGGCCTCATATGAACAAAATCTTTCCAATGTATACTAGTATATGCTTCGTCTTCAACTGATTGATTGATGAGCTTGCGAAAGGTCAGACTTCAGAGCTCAAAAGGCACACACAGCTCGGACTTTTCTTGGAGCCCACACTATCCACGGGACGCAAAGAGCCTACCACCACTAGTAAAGAAGAGCAACCAGGTCATCCGCCTTGAACATTAACCTCGATCCCATTGGGTTTCATGTAAAGTTCAGATAAAAAGCACCAGTGTGATAGTAAATTATGATATCAACTACTAGTAGCAAGCAAAGCAAAGTTGACTTGTTTAGTAAAAGCCAAAAAGGTCTCAAGATTTTATGGGCCGACTGTCCTAGCTTTGCATGCTGCAGCAGTACCAACATATCGAGATCGAATCGATCTGAGAATTTCATACTCCCTCCGTCCCATTGAGTTTGTCACCTTAGACTCCGTGCCATCTTGTTTGATCATTCGTCTTATTCAAATTTTTTATATAAATATAATTTATTTTATTATGATTTCTTTTATCAACAAATATACTTGAATATTGATTGATTTATTTTATTATTTGCATAAATATTTTTAATAAGACGGATGGTCAAACATGAAGTCCAAAAAAAGCTAAAAACGACGATCTCCGTGGGACGGAGGGAGTATGCATTGACTGGAGAGAGACTTTAAAAAAGCAGTCCTTAACTGCGGTGATTGACTTGCTAAGTTGATTAGTACTTGTCGCGTTCAGACCTCACGGCCTTGTTTAGTTACAATGTTTTTCCACTCTCTCTCCTAATTTATTTCCCGCATATAAATAGATTAAATATAAATAAAAAATAACTAATTACAGCGGGTTGTAAATCACGAGAGTATCTTTTTTGGCCTAGTTGGGCCACGATTGGACAATATTTACCACAAACAAACGAAGTTACTGGACTTTCCAATCTCTCTCTCTCATAAATTGTTTCCCACATGTAAATAGCATTAAATATAAATAAAAAAAAAATAACTAATTACATAGTTGGGTTGTAAATCACGAGGCGAATCTTTTGAGCCTGGTTGGGCTAATTGGACAATATTTACTACAAACAAACGAAACTTCTGACGACTTTTACACTTTCTTTCCAACCTCCATCTAAACTAGGCCCACGTAACGAAATGCTCCTAGTAATTTATTGTGACGATGACCGTATCTTCTGGCTGCAGCGTCATAATAGTAGCTGATAGGATCATAGGATCATAAAGATATTACGACGACGCGATTTCGACGCGGCTCTGTTGATTGTGCACGTCAGGCCGGCCTGCCACGGCACACGTTTCTGTCAGAAAAAAACAAGTGCGCAACAGCTAAACACGTACTCAACCACTTCTTCAGTTACGCTAACGATCATTAGCTTAGCTTTATCTGCTACTTAGTGTAAAATAATTACTAACATTTACACGAATATACGTGACATATTTGATGACATTATTTAGCCCGAGGAAAAAAAAAAGTCGTCCCTTCTTCTTTTCTCGTAGTCCACTCGCCCTAAGCGCTGGTGACTGTCCTGATTCCTGAAAGCGACATGAGAGCTTTAGCAAAAATCAGGTTCGTATATATTGCTTGTCCGGCCAAAAGCGGAAAAATAACTTTTGCAGTTTGGACACACGTCGTGGAACGGCGTTGCGCCGCCGCGTGAACTTCTATCAAATTTCCTGCAGTATGGTGTCTGCCTGTCAAAAATGACGTGATAAACTGCCCAACTTCCGTGGTTTGAGGACTTTAGGTCTTTCACCATCAGCATCAGGCATGGGCGACATTCTCGCATGGATGCGCTTAAATTGTAATATTAACCCATAACACCAGGATCCAACCATGCTATGTTCAGTTCTCTAGTCAGTTCAGTTCGTCCCAGCAAGCAGACTAAAATTGAACAGGCACCATCAGAACGAAACAAAAATTATAAAGAGAGCAGCTACCAGCTATAATATAAACTGGCGGTACACATGGATCGATTATATTTCTTTACAACCAGGTTCAGCCAGCCATATCCTTTTTACACCAGCTATTATCAGCTAAAGAGAAATGCTAATCCAGATCATCCATGACTGAATTTTTGGCCCTATATCTCCTCTTGAAAACATCTTCCCTGAACAGCTTGGTTTCAGCCATCAGGTCCATGGTCGGTTTCTGCTGTATGGTTTCCTTCTCGCTCTCCAGCATGCTCTTCCGCTTTGTGAGGGCATTTATCGCAGCAGCCAGCCTGTCCTTCTGCAGCTGCTTCTCCTCCTCATCCTCATCATCATCTCTTGCCAGCACGTACTGTTCAACAAAATATAAATTGTATTGGCATTAACAAGTTACAGCTGCATCAAATTGTGACAGTTGTTCCCTGGAAAATTCACAAGTGAAGTGAAACAGAAATACCATCAGGTTTACCTCAAGGTCATGAATGAGGGAGTCAAGTGACTTGATTTTCCGGTGAGGCCAACGAGGTATCCCATTTTGTCGGCAT
Source organism: Chrysopogon serrulatus (assembly GCA_015844335.1). Classification (NCBI taxonomy): domain Eukaryota; kingdom Viridiplantae; phylum Streptophyta; class Magnoliopsida; order Poales; family Poaceae; genus Chrysopogon; species Chrysopogon serrulatus. The sequence goes on along the minus strand of JADLZL010007070.1, from coordinate 67,264 downwards.
TTCCTCTTCAGTATGCTAACCCCAATCTTGAGTGTCTTTGATGCATCTCGGATTGGAAGATGGAAGTACTGAGCTATATCAACTAAAGTGATGCTATCTATATGCTTCCGGTTGGCTCTTGTATGCTTCTGAACTGGTGATGCAGGTTCTGCATATACCACACATATTAGTAAACATATTAGTAAACATTCAAGCAGCAAAAGAGGAGACATAAGTAATCAATATAAATCAAACATAATGACAACTCAAACTTCCAAAGGCACAATACCTTTTGTATTATTATTTTGTTCTTGAACTTTTATACTTTTATTTAGCAGCGGAGGATGAAAGAAGTAAATTGCACAAAACCACCAGTAGTATCTATAAGAATGGGCTTTCAATATAAGTTGGGAGTAAAACAAACTTTTTCCTCGAAACAAGAGTAAACAGGTAAGTTATATGAAAAGCAACAACAAACCATTACATATTAAATTACTATTATATAGAGCCCATAAAAAGTAAGTGCCACAACTAACCAAGTTCAGACTTCAGAGATTGAGAACCAAAAAAAAAGTTTGCTGATTTTTAGCTTATATTCATGTTAACCTTTTACTTCGATAACACAAGGATATCTTAAAGTAAATTGGCAAGAAGAAACAGTTGTATGATATCCAACTACTGAGTTCTCTTTGCACTCTTTCCTCGTCTTTTCGCCGTCTTCCCTAAAAGGAGGACCAAACAACGAACTGTCCAGGATGCCCTCACCAACCAGACTTGGATCTCTGATATTAATGGGGCTCTCACGGTTGGTGTAATTGTTGATTACCTCCTCCTATGGGGTGTCCTATCTGATTTCTCTTTGCAAACGGATGTTGAAGACAAACATGTTTGGCGGTTTTCCTCAGATGGACAGTATTCGGCCAAGCCTGCATACAAGGGACTTTTTGTGGGGTCTACATCCTTTGAGCCATGTGAAAGAATTTGGAAGACTTGGGCACCGCCCAAATGCCGCTTCTTTGTTTGATTGGTGGCTCACAACCGATGTTGGACAGCGGATCGCCTTGCACGCCGTGGACTCCCTCATCCTGAGCACTGCCCTTTGTGTGATCAGGATACAGAAACCATTGATCACCTCTTAGTCCAGTGTGTTTTTGCAAGAGAATTTTGGTTCCGCTTCTTCTCTCGGAGTGGACTCCAAGTTTTCTCCCCACAGTCCACAGAAGCATCCTTTCACTCGTGGTGGGAGAGAGTGAGCAATGCTGCTAGTGACATGGTAAAGAAAGGAATCAACTCTCTCATAATCCTAGGAGCTTGGACCTTATGGACACACCGCAACAAGTGTGTTTTTGATGGTGCAACCCCAAGTGTTGCAGGCGCTCTTGCTGTAGCGGAAGATGACAGAAGGTCGTGGTCTTTGGCAGGGGCTCGAGGATTATCCCTCTTGGATGCCCTCGCTCTGGGTGGTTAACGCCCTGCCTTTTGTGGTTGTGTTTTCGCTGTCACGGGCGCGTTAGCTTCCTTGCAGCAGCAGCAGTAGCAACAACTGCTGCAGTGTGTGTTGTGTGTGTTGAGTTGTATGGGTTCTTACCCCTTTTATTATCTTCTTAATATAATGAAGCGCAGCTCTCCTGCGTTTTCGAGAAAAAAAAGGCTCCAAACAAGATGTGTACTTGTGCCAATTTCAAATCATATACCATGTGCGCCAACTTAGTTCCTCATATGAGCAGGGATGGTCAGAACACAGTATTTTTTTTAGGGAAACTTATAGGTGAACTGCCTTCTCATTCAAACTGGGTAAGAATATTTACAGGCTGTCATGGTGAGAGGAGACAAGACGTAGAAAACAAAAAGTAAAGAGAAACAAGGAAAAAACTGAAATCAAGCTGCCTATCAAGATTTCTGTTTCTATTTATCCACAGGTAGCTACAATAAAGTGATGTTTTGCTAAATTATCAAAATAACTATTTCTATGTCATGGCATGGGCACTGCCTATTGATTACAAGAAGAGTTCTATATCTGAAATTCAGAACCCCTAATGGCCTAACCAGCAGAGCTTTACATCAAATTATGTTCATAACATCGAAGATCTGTGCACAATTCTTGTCGATAAAAAACCCTGAAGGTTAAGCTCTTTACATATGTTCCACCTAGTATACGTGGGAATCTGAATTGTTGTCCATCCTGTGCCTAGAGGACCTGTGGATTGTGATTATTCAAGTATTGCAAATGCATCCATTGTACTCATCTGCCAATCTGCCATACCTCTTTGGAGGACGGGTTACCAATTAGGTTCACCCTCACATTTTTATTAATCTAATGTTTCCTTTAATTAACATGGATGGGAGTATTCCCTGCACATTCAGTAGTCTAGTGCCGAGCCTGCTAAGAGTCAGTCTTTGAGTTTTCAGTTCAGGTTTGTTAGCAGTTGCCTGGTCTCTAGGGAGTTAGTGAGCCACAGATGCTTAGAGTTATGAGCTAGAATCTCAGGACACTTTGGCCAGCCATTTGTAATCCTCCCATTAAAAATAAGAGGCAACATAAACAGAAAAGCTGCAATCTTGCAGGCAAATCATATTGGTGACAGCGACAGCAGTGAGTTGAGAGAGGCTTAGGCCATGTACAACCAGTGAGCTAGATTGGATAGGAAAATAAGGGGGGCCAATTATGGCAGAAATACAAATAGAGGGGGCCAGATTAGCATTTTGTAGGCACTTAAAGCAATTAAATTAAGTGCTCCTACAACCCATCGCTTGGGTGGGGCACACGAAAGCTGCTGTTTTTGCATGCCATGGTGGAAGTCACCTCCAGCGCTTGCCGCGGTAGTGTGAAAAGTGACAGTTTCAAAGTGAACAACTGAATATTAGCATAGAAATTAGTTAATCCCATTGAATATAAAGACTTTAGGCAATATAATTCTATTGTTCACTCCCTATAAGGCTTTAAGCATCCTTCCATTGTACATGCCCTCACAAACACACCTCAAATGCGGTTTTGAGTTAGACACGTTTTAGAATTTGACGTGCCAAATAAGATCTTGAACCCAGAACAGGTGTCATAATCTAGCACAAGAAATTTCTAAAAATGGCATCCAATTCGTGAGCCTTTCAAGATTTGTCACCCTGACCCACATGTCAACGACTAAGATTGACCCCACATGTCATTGCGATATGAGTGCCAAATCGTGAAAGGCTCGCGAATATCGGGTGTCAATTATCCACTTGAATCCTCCCAGGCACAATAATCTGAGGTTTGGTTGTTTGACTCACAGCAAACAAAAATTGGAACTTGCATACAGGTAACACAGGTTACAAGTAGATTTCCAAATTAAGGAAGAGAAAACAATTACCTTTGTCAGATTGAGAGTCCCCATCCGAATCGGACTCCGATGCATCAGCCAGGTCAGAAGTTTTTCCCTGCTCATCGGAACAGATGAGTTGTTCTTTTGAATTAACGAGCTGTGAGACCTTCTTCTCTTCCTGATGAAACCGAAACACCTTCAGCAGGTCGTTGTACAGGTTAGGCAGATACTGCAGCTGCGGGTTCCTGGAAGGAAAGATCGAAGGTTTCAGAATCAACTCATCAGTTCTACTTCCCCGAAAACAGAAACAAACAGTAAACTGACACGAAGGGGGAGAGCACGGGCGGCGGCGGGGAGGACGGCGCGACGGCGGCGACGGAGTCGAAGGCCACAATGCAACGCCAGGTCTCCACGGCCTGTCCCTCGCGGAACACCGGGCGGGTCCGCCACCCCGCTGGCAGTATCCGCGGCGCGGTGGCGGGCAGGGCGACCTCGAGGCACGGCGGGAAGGAGAGGGAGAGGACGAACTGCCGCTCCACCCACCTCTCCCACCGGACCCACCCGCCGCCTTTCCTCCCGACCACCCTGTACCCGTGCACGCTCCTGTAGGCGGCTGCACGGACAAGAAAAGAAAAAGAACACCGCGCGTCAGAGACACACTGGAGGAAAACGATTGAGAAAGGCGTGGCGGAGGCCCGGCGCAACCGACCGTGCTCGACGGTGCTCGCGAAGATGGCGAGAGCGGTGAGGGTGGAGACGGCGGCGTCCATGGGAGGAAGGCCTGGATGGTGGGGAAAGGATGTGGAGATTTGACTGGCTAATTCAGGAATCGCTAATAGCTACGGCTCTGAAAATATTGGCTGACGTGCAATTGCAATTGCAATTTCAGTTGCAGTTGCATTGGCGGCTGGCTGTGGCTGGCGCCTGGCAGCAATTCAAGGCGGCAGGGGATTTCGATCGCGTTGGGTTGTTTGGGTCCTTCCTAAAAAGGCCGGTGGGGAGAGGACAAAGAGGAAGGCGGGCTTTTGACGTGGAGTATGTAATGCCAGCACACCAGCTGTCATTTGGAAGCCTGCGACGCTTGCTGCAAATCCTGCTGTGCAGTGAATGAACTGGTTATTACTGGTGTGACGTCCCTTCCACAAACGTGCATCAGAAGCAGTGGCCTGAAATTTTGGGTCCCTGTGATGCGTACGTGTGTGTATCCTGCAGTGCAGTTCACACTGCCGAGGCGCCGAGCTGCCCTCCGCACGACAGAACACAAACCCAGACCCAGATCAGAGTTGTGCAACAGTCATCACGCGGCACCCTGGAGTATGACCCTCACACCGAAGCCATAAAAACACATGCAGTCATCCTCGTAACTTACAACAGTCATTGTTTAGGCCAGTCTCAGTGGAAGGTTTCATCTCACAGTTTCCAATACATGACACTGCTGATGAAATAGGGTGTCTCAATGCACAGTTTCATCTCACGGTTTCTTAGGATTGCTTGGCACACATATGGAGAAAATCGGCATGCTGTGTTTGAACTGAATCCGTTTCAATCAGGTGCTAACTGCTGGTGAACTGAATACATGCTAGAACACTTTCTTGAAAAAAAAGACCTACACTGAACAGAGCAGCAGCAATGCAAAAACAAGTATGTAGTCCACTGAAAAATCAACCAAATCAAGGTCTATTGGTTTGAGATTTTAACCATAGGACATTCAAGAGCATGGGTTCATAGGTTTAGATACGCATCAAGACTAGTAAAGAAAAAACGAAAAATTGCAAGTGAAACTCTGTCTAACAGACAGAACAAGGAGAAGAAAAACCAAACAGATTCAACCCTGGTAATTAGAGGGAACTCATCGTCATCGTCTACTAATCACACGAATATATAACCATACTAATCACAGGAATGTATAATTAAGATTATGGCAAAATCATCGAACCAAAAAGAATACGAGTACAGGATTCAGAAGCTAGTAGCAGTGCAGGTGAGGAAGCCACTAGTAGTGACTGGTGACGCAAACGAGGAGGTTGTCTTCAGCGATGCAGGTGAGGAAGCCAGCGGCACAGGTGACCTTACCCGCGCCTGGTGGCCTCGCCGGCGGCCGCGTCCACAGCGGAGGTGTGCGTCCACAGCAGAGGTGTGCTCGCCTGCACCTGGCGGCCTCACCCGTGGCAGAGCTCGCTCGCCCGCGTGCCAGGCAGCGAAGCAGCTCGTACGCCCTGCCTACGCCCGGCGGCAGAGGAGCCCTGCCCGCGCTCGGCGACCTCCCTCACGACGGACACGCACAGCGTCCTCGCTCGCGCCCGCGCGGCACGGCGGAGATGCGGTCGAAGGAAGGAGAAATCGCCGGATGAAACTGTTGGAAGCTCTCAATGCGTGTTTCACGCCGTTTCCAATGTTTTGGAAACCGAGCTGATGCGTTTCGTGGCCATGAAACTTTTTTTCTTCTCTCTCTTCCCAGTTTCATGCAAAAACTGATGTGTCACCCTATTTAATGTGCGTGAAACCCTCTATGAAATCCCATTGAGACTGGCCTTACCTTGTTCTTGTCAAGTCCACTTGCATGCCTTCATCGCTCCAAGAGTTCCATCAAAGCGTCCCACACCGCAGCCTCCTGAAGTCCACTTGCATTATGCAAGGACAAATGCCCGATGCGTCTCACGAGAATACCAGGAGGCATATGGGTATCAGTATCACCTGCACAAGCACGACATTGCGCTTTGTCATCCTTGTGATAAGTGATAACTGAAAAAAAAAACGCGAGAAAGTCAGAGGAAAATTCGGGGGAGTTTACATCATTTATCAGTGCTCCGGTAAAAGCATGACAACAAGGTGAGTGGGAGCACAAACAGCGTGCGTGGGGCTTTCTAATTATTTGCCACTCTTATGGTGGCTGACTCTCCGATTGCCCCCTTTAAGGTGGCAAATATACCTTTGCCACCGAAAAACAAGAACCTTCCTACGTCCATGCCATTTTTTGCCGATGTGGCACACCGGATCGAGCTACCTACCGTGGCTCAGTCATTCGCCGAGCCACCCGACACGCAAAATGTCTCATTTGCCCCCCACCGTTTTCCACTTAACGCTGGCCCCCCCGTCCCCGTCGGACCAGCGCATTGAGCTTCGCCCGGCGCCCTCCACCGCCTCGGCCGCTTCCCCCTTGTCCGCCCGGTGGTGGAGGCAGCTCCCGCAAGGCGGTCTTCCGCGGCTTTTCGATTCTCCGTCGGACGACATAGAAGGTTAGATCTGTTGCCTACTTGGTTAGAGAGCTTGGACTTGGTCTTTGTGGTTATGATCCGAAATGTTAGGGTTTCGTGGGGGACCGAGGTCATGCTTGGATTTGGTTTTTCGGTGCCGGTTTCGATGTGCATGCCCCCCATTCATGTAGGGCGTTGATGTAGGAAACCCTGTGTTAGCGAAAATGGTGGGGTCTCCGGTCCCGTCCCGTGTGGTGCGTTTTTTGTAATTGCATTGTATGAGCTGTGATGTGTGATGTTGGTTATGCCCTAACCGTAGAATTGATTTGTTTTATGTGTTTTATCGTCGATTCCTCCTGACAATGCTTTTAGAATCCATGTTAGCATTGCTAAGTACACGTTGTTTTATCATTTTTGTAGGTTTTTTTGTGCCTTCAAAGCATGTATAGATGGTTTTAGAGCTGGGCTGTAGACCTTACATCGGTGTTGATTCTACTGCACTTAATGGCCAATGGAATGGGCACATGCCATCTGCAAATTCAATTGATGGTCATAATTGGCTTTTTCCAAGAGCATTTGGTTTTTTTGACTCGAGACTACTTGGCCGGACTTGGTTCATGAAACAGTTTATCCAAAGCCCTAGGACCAATGAATCACCTTGCTATATGCACCGATGCATGTAAAGGCTTAGAAACAAAGAATTAAAAAACATCTTCCCTACAAATGAGCATAGGGAGTGCTTCGGGCACTTGATGGACAACATGAAGAGAAAATTTCTGAGGCGGTGCATATGGCAAGTACATGTGGCCTGCTGCTAGGGCATACACAGTTGAAAATTTTGATAGGCTCATGAGCAAAGTGATTGAGGCATACCCAGATGTGGTACCATGGCTGCAACAACATCATCCTTTTTTGTGGGCCAGGAGTGCCTTCAAGGAGGAGATCAAGTGTGACTACATCAACAACAACTTAGCGTAATCTTGGAACTCTTGGATTCAAGAGCACAAAGACCTACCACTTGACATGTTAGCGGATGCTATCGGGCGCCCGGACTATGGTTTTGTTTGAGAAAAGAAGGAACATATCTAGGTCATTGAAAGGATTCATACTTCCTGCTATAATCCATCAGCTCAATCATGCTTCCAAGGGACTGCATCATCTGAAACCAACAAAAGGAGGACCTAACCATGCAGAAGTGGTAGTCATGTACAATGATGAGGTTGTGAGGAGGCATGTTGTGTACTTGGATGAGCAAGTATGTACCTGCAGGGGGAGTGGCAACTTAGTGGAAAGCCTTGTCCTCATGCACTCTCAGTCATCACAGCAGAAAGACAGCCAGACATGGAAAAGTATGTGGATGTTGCATACTGTGTCCACAAGTTCCAAGCAGCATATGCAGGTCTAATTCCTGTCATCACTGATAAGTCCCAGTGGCCAACAGTGAAAAAGGGTTTCAAACTTGAGCCACCAATTAGCAAGCCAAAGGGACTGGGTAGGTACAGAAAGACTAGGATAAAGAGCTGTTTGGAGACAGGTTCAAAGGCCACCAGACAAGTCACTTGCAAGGCATGTGGTGAATTAGGCCACAGGAGTACAAGCTGGAGATGCCCCCTGAGTGGAACCAAGAAAAGGTAACTCACTCCCCCTAAATCTAAATATGCACAACCTTTAACTATTCTGACTTAATTGCTATTGTAATTACAGGAAAAGGTCAAGAAAGGTACACATTTACCAAACATATTGATAGGAATCTAACCCAACTTGCAATGCAGGATGTTGACCATGCAAGCTGCACAACCACTGGAAATGGTGCTTCCTGAAGCAGCCCCAGCAAAGAAAATGACACCAAGGAAGAAGCAACTTGCTACAAAGGTCAAGAAGACCCCAACTAAAAAGTAGTTTGCCTACTGATGAATGCTGAAGCAATGCAGTGATTGACAGTGCTCCTTATGCTGTCATTTTGGAACTCATGAACTTTTAGTATTTTGGTGGTAGTATTCTGGTTGTTCTAAATGCTGCAGCAATGCAAGCTGCCTACTCGTGAGCTGTAGTTTTTTGGTTGTTCTGAACTTGGATGTTCCAGCATTAGTATTATGGACATGTATGACTGTGCTTGACTTTGTCATGCTCCAGCTGTGTGATGCATGTAAAAATACATTTCTCCTAGAACTTTGCTGTGATGAATGCAGAAGAGTCATTTGGAGATCCTATGGATTTGAACAACATGTCATTCTGAATACTACATTTCATTCTGCAAAGTAGCATTCCATTACTACATTCCATTACTACTACAATAGTTCAGGATACAACCAATGCCATTGTTAGTCCATGGCAACCAAAGACATGCCTTCAACCTAGTCTAAACTACCAGTCCAACTGGTGGCCAGGAGCTCCAGCAACAACCAAATCCTACTTAAAAACAAAAGCGGCTCCAACCAAATTTCCCACAACACCGAACCAAATCCTACTTGAACACATAAGCGGCTCCTACCACAACCCCCGCACCCAACACTAGGGACAAGGTCTTCACAAAGATTCAACCAACTCATCCACGGTAGAAGTGTGGGCAGCAGCAACCCGGCCGGCAGCAACCATTGTTCTTGAATCAGCTTCTTCCTCTCCTCCTTCCTGTCCCAGCACCATGACTATCTTCCCCATGTCAACCAGGATTGACAGGTAGTGACGCGGCCATTCATAGAAAGGACACCATCCACGGACCTAGATCCAAACACCAACCACAAACGTAACAAATCTGGACAAAACAAACAATCAAGGGCGGCCAACCAAAAATGAATCTGTGTCTTACCCCTTCCAGGCCCCTGATGTTACTAGGACACTTGAAGAAGATCCTGCCCTTGTTCCCATTGTCATCGGTCTGCACCACGAGCTCAACCACCCTCTTGAGGCCACAATCCGGGCACATGATGAGAGGGAGGCCTGTCTGCCTTCCGAGCGGGTACTCCCCAATCGAATCGGGCAGCTCCCGGGGGCGGGTCCAGCGCTAGCAGATCTGCGGGACATGGCGTCGCAAGAGGGACGCAGGGGCTCCCGGCGCAAGAAGGGGGGAGCGAGATCGCGGGGGACCGAGGAAGAAGAAGGACGGAATGCGCGCGGTCCGACCCGGACGGGGGAGACGGCCAGCGTTAAGTGGAAAAACGGTGGGGGCAAATGAGACATTTTGCGTGCGGGTGGCTCGGCAAATGACTGAGCCACGCCGGGCAGCCTGATCTGGCGTGCCACATCGGCAAAAATGGCATGGACGTAGGAAGGTTCTTGTTTTTGGTGGCAAAGGTATATTTACCACCTTAAAGGGGGGCAATCGGAGAGTCAGCCACCATAAGAGTGGCAAATAATTAGAAAGCCCGCGTGCGTGAGGAGCGAAGAGGAGAGGTGTTGAGAGCCACACACAGGATCGAGGAAAGCAGGAGCTTGGACTGGACGGAGTTGGTTGGATCGACTTTGTCAGTTTGTCTTCCTATTTCATAGCTTCGGCATGCCTTTGTTGCGAGTGATAACTCGCAGCAACCCTGCGTCCCTGGCAGGGGCATATGCATATGGAAGCGTGAAATCCTTTGACATCAGTACACATCACTGGAGAATGCATCAGAATTGAGGTAAATCAGTAAAATTTGGTGCAGCATAAAAGCCATTGATTGCCACTTTATGGATTCCAAGTTCTTGGGTTAAACATGCCTAAAATAGTAATTACCACGTATATATTATTTGCCAGGAATATGAAATTCTTTGGAAATTTGAAACTAGGGTGCAATATTCCTGGAGCATTGGACATTGCGACAACATCATCACGTGACACGTTAAGTATCTTTCATTAGCTACTACGGCCTTGTTCAGTTCACAAAAAACTTGCATTCGAACTCCTGTAACACTTTCATTTGTATTTGGCAAATATTGTCCAATCATGCACCAACTAGGCTCAAAAAATTCATCTCATGATTTACAACTAAACTGTGTAATTAGTTATTTTTTTACTTATATTTAGTGCTCTATATATACGGGTAGAAATTGATGTGATGGAGAGAGAGTGGAAAAACTTGCAACTTTCATTCCAACTGAACAAGGGCTACTCCATCCATTCATTTATCTCCTTCATCTAAGTATTTGACGCAATGACCAAGGAAGACACTCAGTTTACATTTAATCATCATAGGCCGAGCGTATACAAAGAGTCACAAGTAAGAAACACCCAATGAACAGCAATGATGCAATAAATGTAGACAAGTGGTAGCCAATGAGCAACAAAGAGATAATAAATGTAGATAAGTCCTAAGCTAATATGAAAGAGATTTTTGAATAAAAAATTTTTGCTTAGATAAAGGAGATAAATGAAAAGTTCAAAAAAAAAGGAGATAAATGAACGGAGTGAGTATGATATTACCTTCACGATTAATGCTATTAAAGATTTCTAGCAATATATAACACCTCCAATTCGATATTCAGCTAGAATCTCTAACAATGGAAACTCTCATGATATACATACATACATGTATATAAATATAAATACAAACAGCGTCCTAGGAAATTGGACATTGCAGTAATAAGGCAAGCAGAAATTAAACAACACTCTGATACATATACTACTTACGCCTTACAGTCATCTTATAACTAGGGGTAAAATCAATCGAGGAAACTACAAAAGACAGCAGCGCAGATGTTGATCTAGCATAGACTTACAGAGATACTTTCACGAGGATAACTTACCAAAGGTAGCTTGTTTTCCTTGACAACCGTAGAAGTTTAAATGTGTTGTGCCCATCCAACATACCATATTTTTTTAAACCACTTCGCTGAGGAGCCTGGAAACAGAAATCCTGGTCACATTAATCAACTTCATCCTTCCAAAGCAAAACAGGAAAGGTCTAAGATAGAGGCAGCTTTGCTGATCTCCTCATCTTCAACTCAGACTTTTCCCAATGAGGAGAAAGTCAGAAAACAAAGTATCAGTCATTTCTGTCCAGTGAGTTCTTTTGATAGAGTGAAAGCAAAGGAAAATTAAGGAAACTACTTTTAGGGGAAATTTGTTGGCATTGGCTCCATTTGAATTAGCGGAGCAAGGAATTCATTGAATTTATTCAGTGTTCTGCATCCTACATCGTGCGGCACCAGTAGTCAGCTTTCACTCAACCACCAACACCAATTGCCTAATTCCCAGTGGAGCCAGTCTCGAGCCGTATCAGCTTTTAATCAACAAGTGCCAACAAGAATATAGTAGATGCTTCCAAACCCCTCCAGTTTCGTTAAAAAAAAAAAAAAAAAAACAAGAATATGGTAGTACCGGACTACCGGTACCTTGTAATTTGAGCGCTCAGAGGCTGAGAACTTCAGAGCACGGACGCCCTTTGCGTCATTCGATCGAACACAACTTGCGCGCGCCCCTTCGCCTGCTCCAGACCGACAACGAACAACCAGCTCGCCTGTCGACAGTCGACCCAGAGGCAGAGCGACGTGCTCCGTGGATGCGGACACCCAATTACGTATCCAGTACCATGTCGGCAGCATCACTGGCGCATAGCCTACGGAACTCAGCTTCTTCTTCTTCCGGCTAGGATACACAGTCCCCACGGTTTCCCAGCCGATTCACCATAACTCCACAAGTGCTGTAGCACCCAACCTTACCTTACAACTCCAAGCACTTCACGGCTGGTGCTAGGTTCCTGATCGTTCGATGCTGGAGGCGGTCGAGCACGAACCCCGTTCAAGCCCTCGATGCGACGCTCGCCGCGATCTCGTGCCGCCGGCGGGCGTCGGAGCGCACAATGACATGGGAACACGATCTGACACGTTCATTTTCTAGTGGACGGTCAGGATCTGTTCAAATGCAGGAGAAGGGCACCCCGCCCTGCCCCCGATGGATCGCCCGGCCCACCCACCCAACCAACTACCCAACAAGTAGTTGTAGCTGGCCGTCGCGGCGTCGTCGTTGCGGCCCTCAGTCTTACTCAACTACCGCCGCCCGCCGGGCGCCACCGCTACCGCCCACCGGGGGCATAAGAGCTCCGACGATATTTCGATCCACTTCGGAATTCGGAATTCGGAATTTTCCACCGCCCTGGCCGCTGGTCGGCTATGTGCATCGCGGCATGGGCGTGGCAGTGCCACCCGACGCACCGCCTGCTTCTGCTCTTCAATCGCGACGAGTATCACTCCAGGTGCGCGCTCGGCCCCTCCCATCCTGTTCCGCGCCTTCACCTCCGCTTATTATGTCCGATGCATCGATCTATCTCTCTACTAAGCCTACCCGCAAATTGGCCCAGGCCGACGCAGCCGGCGCAGTGGTGGGCCGCGGGGGAGGACGGCAAGGAAATCCTCGGAGGCAGGGATGAGCTCGGCGGGGGGACGTGGATGGGGTGCACGAGGGACGGTAAGCTCGCCTTCCTTACCAACGTGCGGGAACCCAGCTCGCTGATCGGGGCCAAGACCAGAGGACAGCTCCCGGTCAGGTTTCTACAGGTTCGGCCTTGTCAGCTTTGTGATGACTGCATGATTATAGAAGGATGAAGTTAAATTACTGTGTGGTTGCGCTCTGCATATGCTGCAAGGAGACGAATGTTGCTTAAAATTTTCTCTGCCATCAGGCAACCTGGTGCCAATCTGTATGTGTTGACAATATCATTTGCAAAAGAAAAATGCAGAGGCATGGCTTATTTTATGTAAGATCGGTTCGCAGAAACTAGTTTTTGCCTTTGTAAAGCGTTTTCTAGAATTACATACTGAGTAGTGCATTCTGCTGCCTTCTATTTCAGCTTATGTTTCTCCCCATGGCTTCCTTGTCTTTCTTTAGAAAACCTTTACATTGTTTTGAATGTAGGGCAGCCATGGTCCATTGGAGTATGCCACAGAAATTGCAAAGGAAGCAGATCAGTACAATGGATTTAACCTTATATTGGCTGATGTGAACTCAGCAACCATGGTTTACATCTCTAATAGACCTGGAGGTGATCCTGTGATTAAAACAGTTGCTCCTGGGCTTCATGTGCTTTCCAATGCTGCGATTGATTCCCCTTGGCCAAAGGTAAGAGTGTTAGGCATACATGGATTTTATAAAGATATTGTGAATGCTAGGAATGTGATGATTATTTTTGGAAGTTGTAATGCACTTCAAACTTGAGATTCAGTTTTTTTTTTTTTTTTTTTTTTAAAGCTAATGCCGCAATACTTGTCTAGGCATGGCTGTAGTCTCAACTGCCCTGGTCTATTTGATTCTCCATCAGTCTATTATGGAAAATTCCCATTAATTTTGCAGGTTTCACTTTTCAGTGAAACACCAGAATACCCATGTATCTTGCAATTTGCTGTGACATGCTAGCTCTGCCTTCTTAATGCCATGCTTCTATTATTTCTCTTGATGATTGTTTGGTTATTTCATCAGTAAATGCTCTTAGCCTCTTATGCTATTCATTGATGTTACAAGTCCATGATTGTCTGCAGTTAATTTATGGTCAAGTAGTATTCCATAATGGAACTTGTACAATTATGTTCTACCCTATAATAATGCCTGAACTATCTATTGCAACCAAATGATGGGTCTATATGTTCTTCGCTTTCTTTGAAACTGAGCAGATAATCTGGTCAATTTAGTTGCATAGGTTTATTTACTGCGTTGGTTTAGTAGTTCTGGACTTCGTAAGTAATATGTAATATTCTGGGCAATATTCTAGTTTCATCAAGTGATAGCCTGGTCTGGGCAATATTCTAGTTTCATCAAGTGATAGCCTGGTCTTTTTGGTTTCATATGTGCTCCCTACTATTAAGTATTAATGTACAGATACCATTATTTTCTGGTCTTTTAATTAATTTTCGGACTAAGTTTGTTCCAATAATTTAAAGTCTAACAATTGTTACACACGTTTTAATTTTGGCATTCATTTCTCACTCTGCAGGCAATGTGCTTAGAACAGAGTTTCAAAAGATATCTGGCAACACATGACGATGATGATTATGCAGAAGCCTCTTTAAAACATATGGTAGAAGAGTTGATGATGGATACTGCCAGGCCTGATAGATCTATGGTGCCTGACACCGGCGTCGACCCTGAGTGGGAGTACAAGCTAAGCTCAATATTCATTGACACTACAAAGGAACAGGCAAAAATCATGGCATTCAATATTTCAGTAGCTATCGTTATTCTTTTTGGAAATAAACTATATTCATCTTTCTTCTTAATTTCAGGCACGATATGGAACACGAAGCATGGTGGCGCTAGCAGCAAAATTGGAAGGTGAGGTAACATTCTATGAAAGGTACTTGGAGAACAGCTTGTGGAAGGAGAATCTCATGCAGTTCCAGATGGAGAAGGTACAATAGGACTTGAGAGAAACTTCAGAACAATCGCGAAGACTGGTTGATTGCTTACTGTTTTGCTATCACTTTATTTTTAAAGTGTAGCAAGGCATATACAAGAGCAGCAGATACTATTGATGGCCCTTCTGTGCAAATGTACAGTATTGTTTATCCAAATGCAACAAGAAGAATGATTGCCTGCGCTTTTCCCCCTTTGCTGCTGTATAGTTCTGAAGGACATCAATTCTTTGCTGGCACAAAATTGCTGAAATTACAATATCACCCTATGATTCTTTATATGCTGTATGCCACATTGGAGTACATCGAGAGTGTTTCAACAGTATGTCGTATGATCTTTTAGATAAACTCCTATGATCTTAAAGTTTTTTTGATTGTTAGGAATGATGATATATATTGTGTGGCATACTGCACCCTTTTCTACTTTTCTTTGAGATATAGTGACTCTAGTGCTCATCTTCTCTATTTTTTTTTTTTTATACAAACGTACAGTTGTTGGTGATTGGTTTTGCATATGAATCTTTTGCCTAATGTTTTTATTTTTCCTTTTGAGGATTCTGTATAATGATTCGTACATGTAAAAGAGTTTTACAACCGTTGATGCTGAAAATCTTTTTAATAGTGTATAAAAATCCATCTAAATATATTGCTAAAGTGTAGAAAAATTTAAACATTTTTAGTATATATAAATCAGCTTGCTAGTGTTTTATAAAGAGACCGGCATAAATACATTCTTGAATCTAGGATCATCACATTCACCTCAACGCGCGCGTATGTGCGTGTTTTATCTTCAAACAAAGTTACAATGTTCACCAAACTTTGTACTGCTGATGGTAAACTGATCTAATCGAGAAGTACCCATTCCGGTTGTAATGCCAGGCCACTAGACCCTCTTTTCTTTTTGACGAGAGAAGGGTCATGACAAAACAAAACGCAAAAAAAAGACAAAACATTGATGCATTGTAAAGGAAAAAGTCTACATTTTCTCTTCCAACTTTCACAAAAGTCTATTTTCCTCCTTCAACTCAAAAACTGGGTAAATCACCTTCCTAGCCTTTTAAAACCGTTCGTTTTATCTCTCCGGCTTGGTTATAAGCGGTTCTGAAGACGATTCTGTCTTCTTATTTATTTATTTATTTTGTATGAATATTTGAAAAATCATAGTAAATCATAGAAATCATAAAATAAAAAAAAAATCTTTTTTTGAACTTCATGTGAGTAGATCTATATATTGAACATATAATATGGTATGCTTTAATACAAAGTTTTTGTTGTAGCTTCAAATTTATGTTTTTCTATAAATAATTTAAAGCTGCAGTTTCTATGGTTCAATTATGGTGAAATCTTTATAGTGAGATAATTATTATATGTTTGAACTATCGAAAAAATTTATACTTATTAGATCATATATAGTTATAGATTTATTTAAGTTTAACAACCATAAACCTACCTGGGGAGACTAATCTCTAAAGTGGGCCGCATGACGGCCCTTTCGTCACCCACTTTGCCGAAGACGAGAGCCCAACTTCCCATCCGTTTCGCACAGCCTCACTGCCCTCACACCACCTCTCTCTTCCTCGCACGCACCGCATTTCGCAAGGGAACCAGACCAGAGCGGCAGAGCCTTCCCCTCCGCTCCACAATTCCACCGGCACCTTCACCCTAGCCCTCAGCAAACCCTAACCGCTCGTCGCCATGAAGGACACCTCGTAAGTTGCCTCTCTGCACCCCTCTCTCGTCTTGTGTGCGGTTCGTATGTGGCTTGCAGGGGGTAGCGACTGATTTCTGTGCGTGTGGTTTTTTGTTTTCTCCGATGAAGGTTCAAGGCCAGCGGCGCCAAGCGCAAGAAGGCCGGCGGCGCCAAGCGCGGGCTCACCCCCTTCTTCGCGTTTCTGTAAGCCCTACCGTCCCTCCTCTTCACATCCTTTGGCGTCTCCAGATCTACGCCCATGTTTCAATTTTCTAGGGTTTTGTTGAATTCTCTGTGTTGGTGTTGGTAGGGCTGAGTTCAGGCCGCAGTACCTGGAGAAGCACCCTGAGCTCAAGGGACGTAAAGGAGGTAAGTTACCTCTCCTCACCCTAGCCATGTAGCTGGATTCTAGGGTTTTGCTTAGGTGGCTCATATATGGCTTTGCTCGTCGGTGGCTTTGCTTATAGGTGAGCAAGGCAGCTGGAGAGAAGTGGCGCTCTATGTCGGATGAGGTATACGGATGCGTCAATGCTTATATAGCTAGTCAGTATGTCCTGTCCCGTAAAAGGGAAGACAAATATTTTGTCTCAAACTGTTTAATGTTTGCCTTATTTAGGAGAAGGCGAAGTATGGCGCTACCAAGAAGCAGGATGACAAAGCAAGCAAGAAGGTAATCTTACTAGTTTTTGGCAATTTAACGGTCATCTGTTGTATCTCGCAAGTGGTTTCCTCCTGCACCATCAGATCCTTCCATGATGGAATCTCTGCTGCTGCTACCATGTCCAGCATGGTGTGTTTATAGGCATTCAGGCTATCACCTTGCCACAGGAAGTTTATAGGCTTGGCTGGATGCTTTTTTCACCTTTTATTGCTACTGCACTTGGTTTGGCTCCAATACCATGTGAATTAATTGAGGTCCATTTTGTCGTTTATCTTGTTAGTGGTTGTGCTCGTGCATGGCCTCATCCTCCCGGGATGGAATGTTAGTAGTTGGAGCCAAGACCTCACACGTACTATCTGTTGCTTGTCAACCTATCCATTGTAATAGGATATGATTTGTGGAGTTACTTTCTCCTTTCAATGCCGTTACACCTGGACGGGCTCCAATAGCATGGGAAATTAATGTGTATCTGTCGTTTTCCTGCCAGTGGCACGGGTGAAATTTGTGTAGTTGGATAAAGCGACTCCTGCACGTGCTTTATGCACATTTCCACTTGTCTATCATGTCGTTGTACGTTACAATTCAGGTAGTCACTTTTTCCTTCCTTTCATTTTGGTTCTCACATCCCAGTATTCCAAATCACTGCCTCAGATCAATAGCCATAGCCATTACTGCATGCTTCATTTAGTTCTGCTGCATCAGGGTTGTCTCCGATAGCATGGGTCCTAACTAACGTGCATCAGTTGTTTTTCTTGTCGAGTAGGTACTGCCCTGCATCGTTGTGTTCTCCCATGATGGAATCCGAGTAGTTGGGTGGAACAATGGGATCCGCGTGCTTTATAGTTTATATACCACTTTCTATTCATTCCATTGATAGTTACGATCGTAGGAGTCACATCTTCATTTCTTTCCATTTGGGCTCTCTCAAATTTGCTAATCCTTTGTTTGGAGATTTATAGCCATTCTGCATGCTTCAGTGCCGCTTCAGTGTTTCACCTTGATCCGGCTCTAATAGCATGGGAACCTGGTGCTGACTACTTAACCCTAGCTTCTCATGTTCAAATCTGCAAGACACCACCATGGCAATATTTGAAGGCTCAATGTTACAACCTGAAGTGTTTCTTCGATGGAATCTTGGGTTTAAACGACAAATTTCCCATTTAGTTTGGAACTTCTCCAGCCTAGTTGAAAGTCATCTTTCAATTACGTTGGAAGTTGCCTACTCCATATGTAGTTAAAAAGTGAGAGCATTAGTAAAGGACGGATAGAAATTGGTTGAATTGAGCGCTGCTTTTTTCTTTTAATCCATATTATCAGCACTACCAATTACCCATATTTGCTGCTGTTCTATGAAATTGGTCATGTATTTCCTGAGCTTTATGTTTCTGTTTTAGTGATGATGTGCTGTGTTGTTTTAATTAGGAGAGCACTAGCTCCAAGAAGGCCAAAACTGATGGGCGGGAGGGAGAGGAAGCAGACGGTTCTGATAAGTCAAAGTCCGAGGTTGAGGATGATGATGAGCAGGATGGTAAAGAGGTATATAAAACCCAGGTGTCATAAATAGATGGTACAGTGCAGATAGAATTTGCCAATTGTTGCTAACATCCGCATAATTTGCTCTTTGCAGGATGAAGAGGAGTAAATTTAATAGTAGGATGAGGAACAGCAGCTTGCAATTGGGTGTTTGCTTCTTTCTTTACTTAGCTTCCAATATGCTGTTCCTTTTGATGTTATATGCTGTAAGGAAAATCTGTACATGATGGTACCTTAGGGCTATGGCATGCTGGAGTGCCCGTTTAACTAGAAGAGCCGGATACTCTTGCCAGCCTCGTCAGCATGTGTAAACTGTTGATTTTCTTGTTTTATCAACTAATTGGGTGACTACCCTATAGATGATTTGCAGACTTGCAGTTAACAGTGTATGCTGTACCATTGTGCTCGAGTCGGTGCATTGGATGCTTGTGTTTTTTCTTGCTCGATGCTCTTATTAGCTCAATGCGACCTTTTCGGTGGATGCTGTCCGTGAAGGTGTGATTGCGAAGATCATTCTTGAAATGCTACTACCATGGCAAACTATTTCAAATTTGACTAAAATTTATGACGACATATATAATATTGTGGAGTTGGTTGTGCTAATGTAGGCTTGTGGCTGCAGCAGCAGCTGCATAGATTCGAGAATGCTGGAGTTGGTTACAGCAATTTCAACTGGTCAGACAAGTATTTGGCATCAGAAACGTGTTCTTTATACAAAAATTTGTTGAACTTGAGATATTTTTACTTGGTATAGATTTTTTTTTTTTGGGTGGCGACGGATGTGGTATTTGTTACCGGTTTTTTTTTTTGTCACCCCCCAAGTTGAAAGTTTGTTTTGTCTCCGGCTGCTTTTAGGTCAAAATCAATTTTGTTTTGGGCGTTTGAGACCGTCTCAGGCTTCAGCGGGTGAATACAAATCGGAACCAGAGCCCTTCAAAGGGCCCAAGCTTCTTCCGCGTTACCTTTCAGAGCTGCTCACTCGAAATTGCCGCGGCAAAAAGCAACTCTCAATGTACAGTATAGACCTCGTAGTTGCAGGTACACTCGGTTCACTATGTACAAGTAACCTTCTTGTATAGTTGTATGTAGTGGAAGAGAGCTTGACAACGGCAGATCCAGATCGTCAGATCGACAATCCTGGGATGAGAAACGGAAATGAACTTTACAACAGGAAGGGGAAATTGGTGTAGGCGATTATGAGGTCCCCTTCTCGTTCTTTGTTGTCCGGAGTAGCTCTTTTGCCATTGCAGAGAATGACTGGGCGCCGTTGGCCATATCAGCAGCCCGAAGGTTAATGCCCTGCAGAAAGTACATTGGTCCACGTTAACTGTCTGTCTGTCTTTTTTTTCAGGCAACAATAGCAAGCATTCTATGTTTCTGCAGGTTTTTTGTATGGACTTTTGGTTGAAGAAGTACGGAACTGGTTGAAGAAATACGGAACTGGTAACGAATGAGGAATGAGTAGCAATAACAAGTGTTTAGTGATTGAACTGTGGTAGATATTGTTCACAGCGCCATGTCGATAGGAACCGCGGACAATATTATTCCTTAGGTACATCTAATTAAGTTAAGCGCCTTGAAGCCTAGTTTCCTAACTGCATGATCTGGTTAGAGAAGCATAAGCATCTTACCTCCAACTTTTTCATGTTCTCCTGCAGCTTGTTCCCAATCATTTTTGGAACGCTGGTTGAGTCCTGTTCATATAAACACGTAAAGGGATTGGCAAATGGTAATCTAAATGTGGCTGCTAATTCATATATGATTTGCCTAGATGAGCTTATTACACTCACATCATTTGTTGTATTTGCATATCCATACTTCATCTTTATCTGATCGACTTGACTCACTGATGTTTCGTCTTCAGTTTTTTTGTTTCCTGAGCTTATCTTTTCTTCAGTCTTGGGCTTCAACTTTCCTGCATGTGCATAATTGACTTGATCACATGACACCATTTTTTTTAAATATAGTTGAATCAGAACCCAATTTTGCAAAGCCACACAGTGGACTACAAATTTATGAACATCTTATAAGTGTACTTTACTGACCTCTAAGGGTATGGAGTCCCTTGCTGATTTTCTCTTTGCTTAGACCAGGGAAATGTGGCCCTTTTGGCTTTTGTGGGTTGTCATCAATGTCGATATCATCTTCAGACAAAAAACATATAATATAAGCATGAGTATATACTGCTACATATTTTATAAAAGCAAAATGATAGCATATACCTATGTCCAGCTCGACATTTTCATCATCTCTTAATGAACTGTTCCTTCCCTCAGATGGCGGAGCAAAGTTAGTTGATGAAAATATCAAAGCCAGCTCTTCAGGAGTCGTTGCAATACATTGTTCACTACCATTTGCAGCACTTTCTTTTGATTTGCTTCCTTTGTTATCTTTCATAATCATTCCAAACAGACCCTGTTGAGTTCCATACTTCCGTTGTAAGAAAAGTTACGTAGATGGCTTCCAGCTCTCTATGATCAATTAATTACCTTTTTCTTTTCTTTAGGAGATTTCACTACAAAAGAAGATTCTTCCCTGGTTGAGTTCTCTTTTCTGTATACTGTACTAATGCTGTCCACGTGCCTGTGTACAAACCATAGTACTCAGATAGCATGAGCCAATCTTCAAAATAATAAAAGGAACTGCGTCTAGGTGTTCAGATCTAGAATTGAAATTCCTTTTTGAAATTATTAGGTTATACATTGGTAATTATGACAGTAGCTCAATCATGAACCCATGGGTCTCAGGCACAAAATTACATTCTAACCATTGCATAGTAACATACCTGTATATCTCATCCTGGCAGAGCGCAGAGAAAAAATAGGTCTCTTCTCCATTAAACTGTAAAATCAATTTGATTAATTTTAAGACAATATATTGTGTTACAACTGAAAATTTACATGCTATTTAGTAGATAAAGGCTTTAAACAATGAAGAGTATGAGAAAAGGATGGGCAGGCACAGAGCATACCAAGATGGCTTCTCCATCAGATGAACATGCTATGGAACTAGTTGAATTCAAGTTTCCTGAGTACACAAAACCTCGTAAAAAGGCATCCTTCAATAAGGATAAGTCTGCCAGGGATCTGCAGTTTCACATACACAGGAAGCACATTGACTTCACTTTAGTATCCACAGGCACATCGAAGTCTTTAAGTAAATTGTTGCCTCACCTTATTTCAATTTTCCCATTGGAGAAGACAAGCATAAGTCCAATGTCATTAGAAGAACTATGAATAAGAGAGGCAAAACAACAACAGCCACTCAATTTCTTCTTATTGATTATCTTCTTTGTGCCCTGAATGGAGTATAAAATCATAAGAACAACAACAATTCATGGTAAAGAAAGAAAATGATAGATAATTAGAGATACAAATACCTGAATTGCGTGGCTCAAGGAAAATAAGCGGATCGCATTTTCAGTGCAAAGTAACAGCAATGATTCCCTCGATACTGTATCGTCTGAAACTGCTGGTGTGTCATTGGGCGATAACTCTGTCACACAATTTTCTAAAGGGATTTAGAATTCCAATAGTTAATTTATCAACAAAAACTGATAAATATGCAACGCCATAAAGCGCACCTAACATCTGCAGAAGAAGGGCTTTAGAGGGTTTGTCAGTCTGAACTGGGTTGGGGTTCAAAAGTTTCCCATTTTCTTCCTCAATAATAAAAATAGATGAGTCTTCCATCGCTGCTAACAAAATGTCCTTGTCATATCCATTATGGCCATAGATTTCAAATTGCAAAGAGGCGATTCCACCAGATAGTCGACACTCAAACTGTTTTTGATATAAGATTGTAGCATCTTCTACGTTGATAACTGATACCTGAAACATGGATTTTGTGAGATCATATGATTTTGTTGGCTTAGACCACTGGGACCAGATAGAGCTTAACAAATCTGAGCCGCATATAAATGAAGTAAAATCCATGGGACACATGCTTAAATATATCATTTTATCTCTATGTAATAACCAGGGACATAAAGATATCCATGATACTGATCATTGCAAGCCATGAATGTGAAAAAAAAATTGTGGTCATCATGAGATTCCATGGTTGCTACTTTTTTAAAAAAATAAACAAGAACAATAATTTGTTAATCTTGTTTGTAACAATTTAGTTTCGCTTCCCTCATGTAGCATAGCAACCACACACCAATATTTGATAGTTCTGAATCTTGTAGATGAACAAATGTCGTTTTCTGGAACTAGGACATAAAATCACAAACATGTTGGTGAGTCCAAGGAGGGTGCCTTATCTATTTACATGAAACAACATATGGGGTTCAAGGCACTGTAAAAGTCCTTGAAATTAACAATATATGAAACATTATTATTAATCAAGAGAAACTAATTTTCTGTCATCAATGCTATACAAGGGTGAACTCTACTTTCAAGCCTAGCTCCAAAATTCTGTTGGCTACTGGATTATCAAGCTTGTTGACTAAACAGCGCCTAGGAATTACAGCCACAAAGAGGGAGGGAGGGAGGGAGGGAGATAGAATGTTTTGTACAAACTACACACAATAGATCACTTACAATTCCTTTTTCTGTCCCAGCAGCAAAATGCTTTGATTTTGAGATAGAAGACATTGTGGTTACAGCTCCTTTAAGCTTTATACTTCTGACATTGTAGTTATCTCCTTGCTTTGCTGTCAAATTATTTTATCATGTCAAGATATAGAATATATAAAATTGAAAACTCATGTATTTAAATATGTCATGAAGAAAAATATGTCATTCATCCAAATGCTAAGACCAAGAATACCAATTCTTACAGCCCCCTACACTTGCATCTATGAATACACTTGTAGACTATGTATCGTCCAACCAACCAAAGATACACCTTCTTAAGCAACAACATATCATATTCCTTTTCTTTTGAGGACAAGGAATAGATCTGCAGGAAAACCCCACACATCTGTTCTATACTAATATCAATAATCTGAAAAACATAATTATTACATTATTCTTTATCATCAACACAAGGCATGAAATATTGTCACCCACTCACCATCTCAACCTATAATAAAATTGATGATGATGATAGAACTTGTTTTATTTTTTTTCTCCAACAGAAGGCAATCTCCGTATCATTGCATTAATAGAAGAAGGGAGTGTTACAACACTGGCCCACCCACACCCGATTTAAACATTAAGTACATCTGTGCCTGTTAGAGAAACTAATAAATGACCCAACCTAGAAGCTTAGCGACCTGAGTTAGGGGCAGAGAGGAAAGACAGCCCCTTAGCTCATGCCATACACCCAAGCTGGGACTCCTCCCTCAGAGATGCTAGGGTGGGCACCTAAGTTGTCCAGATACGGATACGAGTATCGGATACGATACGTATCGGACACGCGGATACACCATTCCTCAAAAAGCACTGACACGGGGATACGTCTAATAGATTTTAAGATAATAATTATTGTGTATAAATTACAAGCTAAAAATAGTTAATCTAGCAAGTTTTAACTTAACTTATCAGTTTGAAGCAATTTATACAATACACTATTTGATTTAGAAAGTGAAAAGATGAGAAATCAAGAATGTATTCATAAAACAAGTTATTTGAATGTCTAATATACCTTAGAAGTATCCGACGCGTATCCAAGAAGTATAGGTATCCGATACGGATACGGCACCTCTCAGAAGTATCCGCGCAACGTAGGTGGGCACCATTAAACACAGTCATTCCTATGTTTTCACAAGGTACATTCTCCCAAGATGATGACTAGAACCCTACTATTACAAGTTGAAAATCATGTCACGAAGAAAAAGAACATGCTGATATTAGTCTTCGAAATTACGCCGGCTATCCTTTAGTCCCATGTTCCACGATTTTTATGAGCAAGTACACATTGAACCGTTAAAGGCCAACACTTTGAATGACAGTATAGATTTTAGTGCAATTTTCCATGCAAACAACACATAAGCATACTAAGATAGAAACACCAACTGTTGGGTTTAGGAACGGTGTGAAGATAACAGTACCATTTAAAAAGGAGAATATATTGTCGTTGGAGTCCTTTTTGAATGTGATAATACGGACCTAGAAATAAGAGGAAAGAAGCTTCATTACACTGCAAGTGCATCAGACATGTTAGCTAGAAGTCATGTCAAGGCCATGGAATAGTTTACCGTTCCACTCCTTTCTCCAGACAACAGAATGCTAGAGGACATATCAAACTGTAATGATGTGATATGGTTGCCAGTTGATGTACTGTCTTCATTCTGCACAATTATCAAAGTAGCCAACATATTAATTGATATGCAAATGCATAACCATGAATGCTCAAAAGTTATTGTAATTTGAAGGAACCTGCTGCTTTATCATAAAAATCTGCAGCAAATGAGGGCATGATGCATCCCAAAAGCTTATGGTTCCATCTAGATGTCCAGTTATACAGAGGTTCCGGGTCTTATGAATGTTGGCAAAACTTGTTAAAGTCTGACCTTTATCCTTCATTGAAAACAGCCATGGATATTTGGTGGCTGATGAAAAATAATCCTGCGCACCATTAGAAGAAGGAACAGCTTGATCAAAGAGTTCGGGGTTTTTGAAAGAAATAACAAGTATATACATGCCTCATCCAAAGAAGCTAAGGCTGCAGGGTTACATGTATAGAACTTTGCAACACTGATGCCTGAATGATAAGGAAGCTTCACATATGAACAGTTTGGAAGTGTTGGAGGTGATCTAGACTGAGAGTGAAGGAGATAGCGCTCAATTTCTGAATCATCATATAAACAGATCTGGCCAGATTTCAATAAGAGAACAAGGGCACTTTGTCTGTGCTTATTTGGGTCAGTGAGCCCTGTAACAAGTTCCATTCCTTGGCAAGATTCAGCGATAGGCAAGACCATCTTTACAATTCGCGATTCACTCTCTTCATTCAGAATCAGAACCTATTCATAAAAACCAAGTGGAAGATTGAACAAAGATGCACAGTTCTTACTGAACAGAAACAATCAAGATACATTATCCATGTAAGTCATCAAACTAATTTTGTAGGGAAAAAATACAAGCTCCAACAATGTACAGAAAGAGGCAACTTTCAAGTGTTTCTTGGAAATAAAAATAGTTTTTTTGGTAAGTCTAACTTGCCATTTAAAGTGTGATATTTCAATTTGCAGACCGGACACTCATAAAACCATTGAATCTAAATTGGTATTATGAAGCTAAATCTTACAGGTGATAATTGCTATTTTAGAACAGAACTCCACATGAAAAGAAAACAAGTTACAAGGGTGGATAAAACATGGCAGTTCAAATTTATGGCAGTGCACATTCTACAAACTACTATTTGGGAAACAGTTAAATATTTGTTTTGCTAAAGGTCAGTGTTTCCACCTGAAATAAGTGTCCATGATCATTGAAACCATTGATATACAAACGACCTGCCTTTCCATCGCTAGAGATCCATTGCAAAGAGACTATTGGCAACTTGTCTAGCTTGTATCCTAGGTTAAGCCTCTGAATAGGTAGATTCTGGCCACCCATAGATGAGGAATTTTGTGTACTTGTAACCTCAGGAATGGCCCAAATGTATAAATCGCCATTATCGTATCCAATAGCAATTTTGCTTCCCTTGGCACAAACCCAGCATGCTGACGTTACATTTTTAACCTCCTTCTGTGATTGCTGCTGCATCGTTTTACCAGATATGGATACTGCTTTGCTGGCTTTAATATCCCATAAACTCATAACCCCATCTCTGAAGATAATGAGCACCCTGAGAAAAGAAAGAATGTACCTTAATGAGATTTTTCTATATGTCTGCAAATAGTGGAATGTAAGAGCAAATAGGGATACAAGATGGGTTATTAAGATGAAGTTGGTTTTTCTAGAACACGGAGGATTAACTTGTTAATCCTACATTAGGATATATGGCTGAGCTCTAGGAAGAGATTAACCTGTTCAGTTCAGACACAGGCTGGGGCGAAACAAATATTACTTCGACATCATTACCAGCACTGGCAGTGGAACCTTCAGCAAAGCAAAGAAACAAAAACCCAAAACAAAATGGGTCAAATTTTAGTGTCCCACATCAATTTACGGCTGCTCGTATTGAAAAAAATATATAAAAAAGAAACCAATATCTGAAAGCTGTTCCATTTTGAATGTGATCACATACTGAAAAATACGAAAAATGAGACACTGATTGACAAAGTTGGTTATGAGCACAGTAGACTGATATTTCTAGTGTAGCAACATCATACCATAAGATTCAGTAAAAGGAATCCAGTACGGCATGTCAGCTAGGCATCTCTGAGCCAAATCAAGCTTCAATAAGGACACATTTCCAGAACTATCCCCAACATATCTGCCAGGAACAGATTTCCCATTAGAGCACTAATCTGGAATCCATCAACTCAGTAGTCGGCAACAACTGTAAGTCTATAACTCACATGTAGAAGCCCTTCTGCAGCACAGAGAATGCAGTGATCGCCTTTTCAATCGGGTGCAGATAACAGAGTTTTTTCGCATCAATGTCCCAAACCTGCACATGAGGTGCCTTCCGGATTAACAATACATGGAAGGGACAGCATCAGTCAAGTATATTCATTACTAGTTTTTTTTTTTTTAAAAAAAAAATCACCTCGATCTGGTTCTGGGTGTTGACATTGAGCAGAACCCCTTGGCCCTCGGCAAACTGAAACGGAACAGCTTAGAGAGAGTGAGTCGCCTCCAAGTCTCGCCACGCGACATTGGACACGCAAATTAAGCAGAGGGATTGGCGACGGGAGGGCGGCGCGGTGGTACCTGCAAGAACCTGGAAGGGAGTGGGGAGGGGGACTGGAGCAACGCCTGCGTGTTGTCGCGGCCGAACAGCTTAATCTGCCCATTCCTGAAAGCAATCGCGCGTCAGCGATGTCGGAGAACGGGGGAGAGTGAACCGGAAGCGGAAGGAAAGCGAGGCGGCGGCCGTGTTGTTACCTGGTGGCGACGGCGAGGGAGGATGGGGTCGTAGGCGAGGAGAGCGGCGTCGGCGGGGACGCCATAGTGGAAGGCTAGCCGCGGGCTGACGTCCTCGGCGCGCAGGGAGCTGATGGTGCCGATATGTTGCTGTTAACAATAAAACATTTAGTTTTAAAATTTGTAACAACTGGCTTCCGTAGCATAGTGGTAGTGCGTTCGCTTCGTAAGCGAAAGGTCGCGAGTTCGATCCTCGCCGGGAGCTGGGATTTAATTTATATATTTTTTTTCCTATTACATATATTTATTTTCTTTGCTCTGGGTGAGGAAATGTTCTTCGAAAAGTATTCACTTTTCTTTTCTTTTCCCATGTAATTATGCTCTGCTGCTCTCTTTCAAAATTATAGCTTGACTGTCCGTTGAATTAACATCTACGAGTTCATATAAACACTTTGTCGAAACACTAGACAATATAGACAATTCAGTGGACCTAATCTAACTTTGTAATTGTTGATGCATTTTCATATAAACTTAAATCAACGCTAAAGATATCTGACTCAGAATAAAAACGAGCAGTAATACTAGTAATTGCTACGGAGTATAATTGCTAAACGATCTTCGAGATTAACTGTACCCACCGTAGCTGGCAAAAAAAAGTCCATCCCAGTAAGTATCCAGTTCCAGCCAGAGTGAACTTTTAGAGCAATGATTAGCAATGGCCCTAACAGCCAAAAGAAAGGTTACGTGGCACAAACCGCGGGTCTCCTGGACCAGCTACTCACCGGCCTTGCCCTACCGCACATGGCCGGTCACGTCAACCTAGCACGCACCTCTCGCATTATTTTTTGAGGCATTCTGAACTGCCAGGCGTCCCGAATCTAGCCAACCCTGAAAACCATGTTGCCAAGATCCAATTACAACACTATACGTGTTCCAGAGTTCACACTCCAGTTCGACAAACCTACACTAGCGAAGGTACGATGACGGATTATCCCTGCCGCTCTGCGTGTCACTCTCACTACATGATCTGCCTCTCTTTGT
The DNA here is from genome assembly GCA_015844335.1 of Chrysopogon serrulatus. Classification (NCBI taxonomy): domain Eukaryota; kingdom Viridiplantae; phylum Streptophyta; class Magnoliopsida; order Poales; family Poaceae; genus Chrysopogon; species Chrysopogon serrulatus. The sequence continues at coordinate 38,627 of JADLZL010007070.1, read as the reverse complement.
TCTCTCTTCGCTCGTTAACTACACAGCTTGCTCCACTGTGAAGTTGATTACTGCTTCTTTTTTTTTCCTTTAGTTAATGCAATCCACGCATCATTCCTTGACCTCCGCAACAGTCACCATCTCCACTTCGCCATCCTTGGCACAGCATAAGTGGCCTGTAGTGCCAGACATGGACCGTGCCAGGTAAAACAGCTGCTACCGTTTGAGAATTTGAGGCGAGAGGAAGAAAAAAAAAAGAAAGGCTAAACTGACACCCAAATGCGACTGGATGCAAAGCCGGCGTTTTGATACGTTGAACCCAGCATTGGAATAAACGTATCTCGTTGATCTCGAAGAACCGGCCAGACGTTTTTAATCTAACTAACTAGTAGACGACATGTTTTATATCAATAACTAATCCACGTACTACCGCTGCTGCTATCTGACCTCGTCAGTGCAAACTTTTATCCACCTCGATCGCATTTAACAAAGATCGATCATGCTTCCACCGAAACGCTCTATTCCTGTAGACCAGCCTTACTTTTCACTTTCACCACAGTCCACAGGTAGGGATAATTTCTGCTGGGAATAAATAAACCACGGCTTGCCTCCGAAAATGAAAACAATATGCTAGCACTGGCTCGACATTTATGGGATCACATGGTCTACGCGTGCGGCGTGCCGTATTGATTTCCCTGGGGTGGTGTCCTACATTTTGAAATTGTTTGAAATTTCAAATAGAGCTTCGATCAAAACCCCATGTCTCTGTCAGAGTGTAATAACGAGCCATACGGCACGGCGTCTGCGAGGGACATTCTTTTTCTAGCTTCCGAAAGGAAAACAATGCTTAAAAACGCAAGACGGGATAGTGACATTTTCCGAGTAGCAAATTTTCCGCCTGATAAAAAATAACCGAGATACATGCGCAAATTCAACCAGCGCGGTGGTGCAGGAGGAGGCGAACCAAGGGACGATTCCTGTCCTGAACAGCACGTTCAGTTCATTGCAGGATTCGTCCGCACGCCCAGATTTCAACAGCGTATTCTACAGAGTTTTCATGTGATCTACAGTAGTAGGGAGTATCTAATGCTTTATTCCACACTGCTTCAATCACGAGCCTCGTCTCGCCCGGAGAAAAGAGACAGACGGCAGGCAGAAACGAAAACTGGGGAAGTGGGGAGAGCACAACACAGATGTGGGGGGTAAAGGGAGAGAATAAGGCGTACGTACCTTCTTGGAGGCCTTCTCCACGAGCTTCTTGACGAACATGGCCGGTCGATTGACGGCGCGGTGGAGCACCAAGACAAGCACCCCCCGCAGGCCACAACCGGATCAACGCAGGCCGAGATCGGCGAAGTATCTTCACCGGAAGAAGAAACAGGCAGCGCCCCCCGATTGCCAACTTCCTGATCAGGAGCGGGATCGGAACGAAACCGACCAACGCAAGGCAAGGCAAGGCAGGGAGAGCGACAGAGAGAGATGGCGTGGCGTCGAGGGTGGCAGGGGAGGAGCGAGGAGGAGGAGTTGGCGTTCGGAGGGCAGTTATGGATTAGGTTGGTGGCCTCCTGGCTTTCCGCTGCGTTGCGTTGTGTTCACTGACCAGTGACTACTACGCTGGCAAGGCAAGTTTGGCTGGTTGGTTGGTCTCCGAAGAAGAAAGGGAAGAAGAGCGAGACTGCGAGAGGGCGAGCGCAGGGGGTTTAAAAGGAAGATCGGCGAGAAGCCGCGGACGCCGGGACAGACTACAGAGTCCACCGGCCACCGGCGGGTCGGCCCACCGCAACCGACAGAATAACTAGCCCCTAGTGCCCAGACGTGGGAGCCATCGACCCGGCGCAACCGGATGCCGGCACTTGGCGGCGTCGCATCTGTCGCAGTAGGCAGACAGAAAAAAAAAGAAGAAAGTTTATGCTTTGGATTAGTATAAAGATGTGCCGGTGCTGCCTCCATGTCAGCTCGCAGAGGGTAACGTGCCACCGAAGCAAATCTGGGATGCTGCTGGGGTAATTAGAGAGGCACGGTGTACGGAAGGTAAGCACTAAACATGACGGCGTGGGGGGAGTTTTGTCTTTGCATGGGCGTCTTTCAGTGGTTGCTGGTTTTGGAGCGAGCGCCCTGCCTGATGCGGCATTGTTTCAAGACCATTTGGTGCTGTGCATATATCTACCGGCGCCAAATTTGTCAGGCACCAAACTGCCACTAGTACACAAATGATTTCTCTTGACACTAGTGTTTTATTTTTACTGGCGGTTTCACTTTTTAGAACAGCTTGTAGAAATCGACCCTATTTCTACGGCGGTTCTCTTAAGGAACCGCCAAGAAAATAAATTGGGGATCTCTTAAGGAACCGCCAAGAAATCGATTATTTCTACCGGGCGGATTTCTTAAGGAACCGCCAGTGGGATTTTTTTTCCTTTGATCCGCCAAGTAGAAATAGTTTCAAATTAATTTTTTGAGTTTTTCAAACTTCCTCGGATGGAGAAACTCCAAAAAATAAAAGTTGTAGATCTCGAAAAGTTATAAAACTTTGTAGTTGACAACTTTTTCATTTGAAACTATCTCAGCCAAGAAAACTATGAATGAAATTTTTAAATTTGAAATCCAAATTTTGCAAATAAGCTCGGATGGAGAAAAGCTCTATATGAAAGTTGTAGATCTTGAAAAGTTATGAAACTTTGTAGTTGAATATTTTTTCATTTGAATTCATTTGGACCATCAAATATTCAATTTTCTATCGGGTTTGTATAGTAGTATGTGGGGAACAAAAAAAGAGATATAGTCACAGTGAGTGTGTGGTGCGGTGGTAAGGGAGGCTACCATTTGGCCGCGTAGCGCGCGATTTTACTGAAAAAATGCGCGACTTGCGACTTCGACGGAGACGGGCGGGGCGGTCTCCGTCGGGCGGGTGCTCTCATATTTTTTGCCTTTTTAAAAATTTTTTTTTGTAATTTTTCTCGTTTTTGGGCGGCGATTTCTTCTGCGCGCTTCACTTAGCGAATCGGCATAGAAATCGATTTCTAAACAACCGCCGCCAAATTTTCTATTGTCAGGCAAAAACGCCAATTTGGAACCGCCAGTGTTTTCTGTACTAGTGTGCATGTCAGCATGTGGTGCACGCGGGTCGATCGATCGGCAGTTTTAAGCCGGGGGAATGAATGGAGAATCGGAGGAATCGGCTGCAAAAACTTTCGATGAAAACGATCCTGTCTCCCTCTCTGTCGTGTCACTCTACTACAGTGCAACATGCAGTACGATCGTGTGCTCGGCAAGGACTAGGACCGACGTGTCGGTGTCGCGCGGGCGCGGTACCGCAGTCCGGGAAGGACGAGGGGTGGATCAGCAGTAGCTGCTTGAGATGGTCCACGAACGGGTTCCTTTATTTATTTTTATTTATTTTTTTTGCTCTCAATGATCTTACTCTGAATGATAAATGGAACTAATGAACTTGCTCTGAATAAAGGCTCTGTATCCAAGGAACTGATGTGTCCTTACTGATATTGCCCTGAATGATGGTTATTCCTCCCAGTCATGAAGTGTTTGGTGATAAAGTCGTGATTTTACATTTTACTGTTAATTTACTTACGGAAAATGATTGCTTTCAGACAGCTACCTCTCAGAAAACTGATCTTGATTGTCAGTTGTTTCTTTGGATGGTTAGAGGAACAAGTTTCAGATCAAAAGAAGCAAAAGCCACATGGATTATTTCTTCAGCGCAGTTGCAGCTTTTGGTTTTGCTCACTGATCAATGTTCTTCTCACTTGGGCATCACGGTACAGTGCCTTTCGCTTCTGTAGCTTGCATGCCAGAAATGAAATGACAAATCCCAGCATACTAAGATGAACAGCACACTGAACAGCATGCTTGGGAAGTAATGTAGTACCTAAAAGGTCAGGACTTCAAATAGACAGACAGCTTTCATAATTTGATCATTTCGTATGAACAAAACAATACAACGTCTTAATATGCTAATTCAGTTGTTGTACCAGTCAAGAAAAAGAACAGAGAAGGTGAGGACAAAGAAGAAGAGGAGGAGAAAGGTTCTACTGCTGCTGTTGCGCTGGATTGCCTGGGATAGCTCCTTGTTCCCACGCTCCACATTATTTGTAGCTTCAACAGCCTGCGCAGAAGATGTTTTATGTGGACATACAGTGATACAGATAACAATCAAGTTTCATGTAGCACATATCCAAATCATGCATTCTTTAAGTTAAAGAGGGACAAAAAAATCTGACCATGCCAACCCCCCCCCCCCCCCCCCCCCCCCCCCCACCCACACCACACCACACACAAAAGTAGACCAACCTAGGAGTATATTAAGGAGAAAACAGAAATACGAGTTCCCCTCGACAAGGACTTGAACCTGGGTTGCCTATGCCACAGATTATCACTATACTGGGTTCACCAGCCATCAAATATGTGTGAGCTATTATACCTTAGGGATGGACATAAGCTTCATGTGACCATTATATTTTCTTTGGTAGATTCTGGCATTCTATATTTTTATGTTCAGACACATAGGAAAGCAAGGATTAAACAAATCTTATACCTGGTCATATAAATACTGAATTTGTTGAGCTTGTTGCAGAACATGTGTTGACATAAGATGATTAAGTGCTGACATTTCTATCATCTTTGTCTCCGTTTCTTGGACAGCATCAAGAAGACTTGTCAACTCGACCTGAAAAGAGTTTCAGGATACACATGATGCATGGTAGTTAAGTAAAAGCCAAGTTTTTCAGTAAAGACTAATTTATATACCATCCACATACTACCTGGAGGGCTTTTGTTTCATCATCCAATAGTTGTTCTTGAACTCTCATAGGTGCTGTAGATACTTCCTGATCTACAATCTTTGATACATCAGATTTTAGAACAAGATTGGACTTGGATGGTTCAGCAGGTTTGATTTCTGGTCTCTTCTGAATCTTCTTCCTTGGCATTGCTCTGTTAATAGCATCTTGAAAACGCATGGACCGAAGACGATCAAATTGTGCAGTTACTGAGTGGAGGCGCTCACTCAAAATTAGAACCTGGTAAAGTTGGACACAAACCAAACAGCTTAATGGAGCTGGGCACAAGAAAAACCCTAAAACTACTGCAAAACAAGGCAGTTCAGATTTCAGAACTGTTGATTGGCTGCTACTAAGATTTGGATATAGAGAAAAAAACAATAACGAATATAGAGGTAAGTGTTTGCCTCTACATGCTCTTAGCTGATGCAGACCTGAACAAGAAAATGAAAGTAGATGTTATCATGTTATTGAAATTCACTAGTTCCGACTAGCAATCTGTCCCCTACAAATCACACAGCATAATTTTTTATCCTATCAAATGAAATCAACCAATCGAGGTCTGATATCCTACGCCAACTAGTGAAATATACACCCAACTTAAAAATTTGGAAAGGAAATGTTGAAAACATCAATCCTCAATAGGATCACCTGTTCAATTGGCTCTAAAGGAAATCTTTGCTCATAATACATGTAGCATCATAACAGGTATGTAAGAGCAACTCCAACAGTCTTTCTTAAACCTACTCTCTAAATCCTCATTTGGAGAATCATTCTGATGAAAATCACTCTCTACATCTCTCCATCCTCTAACAACTCTCTATATCTTGTTCAGCACTCTGGAAACCTATCTTTGATCTCTATCTTTGAAGAGCAAGAAATCAGGAATAAAGGCTTGCAATATTTTTTTTTTAGCTGTTGAAGGGGAATTTTTTCACCAAAATCTCTATTCCTATCATTACAGAAGGATATAGAGATATTCTTGAAGTTGCTCTAAGGAATTAATTTGCCTCATCCTCTAAGGACAATCCCAAGGGGCTTTTCACGGAGTTTCGTGGACACTAAATACGTTGACATGGCACTAATCTCTATTCCTATCATTACAGAAGGATATAAAGATATTCTTGGAGTTGCTCTAAAGAATTAATTTGCCTCATCCTCTAAGGCCAATCTCAATGGTGGTTTCATGGGCATTAAATACGCTGACATGGCACTGTATTGATGAAGAAAGAGATGATGAAAGTTTCATGAGAGTAGAGAGAGTTGCATTGTTTACAAAATCTGGGGGTGTTGAAAACTAAGACATGAAAACCCACTAAGACTGGCCTAAATGGAACACATTCAGGTCAGTTCTACAGCTAACTAATTATTTATTATGTACTCCTTCAAAAAAATAAATTAATCCAGCAGCAATTTGAAATAAAACTTATAACAGTAATGGCAAGGAGAATATCTATACCACACCATGCTGATGAGCTATCAAGTCCAACCGCGAACTCTCATCCCTAGTGCCAAGCCATGTCTTTTCACTTCCATTCTTCTCTTCTTCACGGATCCTGTTCTTTAGGATATCAATCTGTTCCTTGCACGCTTTTACAAAGACCCCAACCTAAAATGCATTCAGTATGAATATAGGTTGTCAACTCAATGGTGTATGCAAGTGGAACACCCCATCACTATATCCAAACATAGATTAATAGTGTGAACAGAGAGAAGCACAGCCTACATTAACTCAATGTCTGAGCATCAAGGAGGATACATGATTGTCTGTATATGCCTATATGTATACTCTTCAGCATTTTTTTAGGGCTACAGTCTTCGATAATTGTAATTAAATGACTAGATTTGTACAGTTGTGCAAACAAAATTTACAGCCAACTATATATTTTGCAAAAAGGGACATGAAATGGTACAACAATAGGTATCTTTTGTGCCACTGAGCTTCAGGGATAAAAGCTTCTATTGAAATTTTCAAACATTGAAGGCTTCAAGCACGTTACAATGATAGGAACTGTAATGAAATGCCAACCAGACAAACAACCCACTGGATAATTTTTTATGAATATTAAGCATTTAGGTTGCCAATTAACACACACATTTAAGATCTCATGCATGCATCATCACAGGATAAGTGACAACAAATCAAAAATCAGTATGGAACTTACTTCATGCTCAATGTTATCCCTCTCTTGCTCGGTAGTGCGATGCAGGTCCACATAATCCCTCCTATGCTTCACTATGAACCTCTCGAGTTCCTTGATGCTCTCAAGCTATAAATCAACAAAATCCATCAAACAATTACACTGGCAACCTGCCTCACCACATGCAAAGCAGGAACACAATCCACCAGACTCCTACCGTCTTGATCGCGGCATTAGTGAACGGCGACTTGGGCGACGGCTTCCGGATGATGAAAGACGACATGAGCGCGGCCAGTTGTGCCTACATAGCATACATAATAATCCAACACAATGAGTCACTGAGCGTGAAGAATTGAGGACCATTCGTGAGGCTTCCATCGCTACGCTGAGGAGGGGGCGCGGATGGAGAGGCTGGGAGCGCAACTCACCTCCGTGTATCCATGGGAGAGCGCGGCGACTCGGACGGCCTCTTTGAAGTCCTCTGTCCTATCCCGAACCCTCGCCATCGCCGAGGGAGCGGCGGCGGCCGCGGCCTCCTCCGGTCAGATCCACGATGCCCTTGAGCCGGCGAGCTGCGTGCTAGTATGGGGTGCGAGCGAGAGGAACGGCAGGAAGAGCAGACTGCTGGACGTCGGATCGACAGCGGCCGGCCGCCGGCGATCCAGCGCGTCGGATCGGTGGCGACTGGCGAGGGGGGAGCGTGGGAGGAGACGGGTCGGGAAGACGGGAGACGGTCACGGATCAGCGCATCAGACAATTGCTCAGCTGACAGTGCCGCCGACGCGGCGGGCCGGTGCCTTGGGGGCCGGGGAGGAGAGAGGCGGCGGCTTTGCGAGCGGGCCAAGCCTGGGCCTGGACTCGATGCACCTGGGCCCTGGGCTCACGGGAGCGCCTGTGTATTTTTATTTTCTTTCGAGGATGTCCTTGATAGAAATGGGCTGTAATCACCAAACAAAATTATGAATGAAATATAAACCCGGTTTCTACAAAAAAAAAAAAAGATTGTTGGGTGTAAAAAAAATGCACAGTCGCTGGTTTGTGAGAAAATTGTTATTCTATGACTCTAATCGTGTGGCTTCGCTATTCTATGACTCTTAACATCGACTTCACTAAAATATGACTCCAAATGTTTGCGCTTCGTAATACATATGATTTTATTTATTTTAATTATTTTTGAAGTCTCAAATACATGTATTTTTTATTAATGACCGTATTGCCCTTCTGTTATTCTCACGTACCCATCCAGAGACAGGTGCGACTCTTCGCCTGAACACGCCGCCGCTAGCCGCTCGCCGCCCGCCACCCCTCCCTAAGCAGCCGCCCAGCCATGGATGGAGGAGAGTCGCCCCCTGAAAGTGCTCACGCAGGGCCAATCGCCATGGACGCGGAGAGGAGTGAACTGGAGCCGCCGGAGGCCTGGGAACGGCTACTTCGCCGACGCTGCAGGTCTGATCGCCATTAAGTGGCTTAAGTACTGGATAAAAATTGGCGCCGTGCTCTCCTCCGTCGGCCTCTACGTGTCGTCGATAAGCAACACGACCTACCTACTCGCCGGCGTGGCGGCGATGTGCGCCGTGCCGTCGGCGTTCCTGGTGCTCGTCATGGCCTTCGCTGGCTGGGAGATGTGCGTGGCCGGCGCCACCAGCACCAGCGTCGTGGTGTACTACCAGCCAAGGGCCAGCGACTTTTTTTTTTCAGAAATGAGGCATGGCTTGCTGTCTCTCAGTCTCCGATTCGGACAGCAGGACGGCGGGCGCGTGCGTGATCGATTTCTCGACACAGTGTTGGACTCAAGTTGCCGTCCGCTGGCTAGCTAGCAGAGCAGAGCAGCTACACACGAGGAATCGATCAAGCAGCTAGATTATCGGCTAACAACGGCGAGTGCAACAGGCAAGCTCGAGATCGACGACGTGACGTCGACGGTGATGATGAGAAGCTTCGTGAATGAGGGGGTAAAAGGGTCACTTTAAAACAAATACATGAGAAAAGAGATTAAAACAAACAAAATCATATGTATTACGAAGCGCAAACATTTGGAGTCATATTTTAGCGAAATCGACATTAGAAGTCATAGAATAGCGAAGCCACACGATTAGAGTCATAGAATAGCAATTTTCTCCTGGTTTGTATACTGGCTCCACCCAATTTTTTTTTTTTTTCCACGGATGGTAGAGCGCCGGAGGTTCCGGCTCCTGTTGAGTCTTCACAATATTTTGGAGCTAGGATAACTGGATAAGTGTGGAGGTGAAAAATGAATTGTGAAACAGAAATCGGTGGAGCTGTAATTTGCCACGGCCTCCGTTGTGCTACAGCGCTGGTACATTGTTCTACGGTCACCGAGCGGGTGGAAACCTTCGCCAATCGTCTCTTCGAATTCTGGTTGCACCCCGTTCACTCTGATTCAAATCAGACACGAGTCGCGTAGATTCGTTAGGACCAGCGACGGCACAACCAGAGTACCAGACCAACCGTGCACAATTTGCAAGCTGGAAACAGGTGTTCTGAACTTTGTGGTGGATACTGCAAATTGCAAGCTGAAGACGAAGCCACCCAAGAATCTAGACCACGTAGAAATAACATACCGCGACATCATCCAGGACTGGATAAACATGATTCCAGAGAAATTCAGCACCTGAGTAAAATTAAAAGGAGCTGGCCAATGGCCATACCCATACATCCTCGACATGAGACCCACAGGCCAACGAACTCCATGAGAGAAACAACCGTCCAGTGGTCTATCGGAAACTCGCTCCGTTGTTGTGAGGTTGTAACATGTCACCATCTTGTCTCTTCTTGCCGAGGGGGAAGAAGATGATACCCCAGGCCCCAGGGGTAGGAGGACGTAGGAGACCGCCTGGAACCTGCTCTTTACAGTTTTGTCTTGTACAAACACACCGGATGAGACATTTGCCCTTCGGAAAGAAATGAAACAGTTTTCGGTTTGTCAGCTGTTGGTAACAAAGGAAAGAAAGGAGCCTTTGCCCTTTGTTTTCCCTTCTTCAGTGAAGAGAAGACTCGTTTGAACTGTTTCCTTTTTGCTTCGCAAGTTCTGCAAGGTTTCCACCTCTATGAAGTGCACGGCAACATTTCCAATTTTCCACGGAGGTTAGCCACTTGGCAACCTATACGAATCATTCAAAACTATGACCAAGAAACCAAAACCGTGCACAAATTTGGATCAATAATATCCCTCTGACGAGGACTTGCTGGCTAGTTGCAGGTTCAAGAGATTATTTAATAGAACATGAGAAATAGAGACCCTGGAACAAAAGAATCTTGCATAAAGTAAAGTAGGTACTCCTGTGTTTTACAATCGCATGGATTCGATTCCTCGTTCCCGTTGTCTTACAAGATCATAGGCTTTACACATGGATGTGCTGCCTGGTACAGCTGGAACCTTATATGGCTCTATCTGAACAAAACCATGTAGATTTCGGAAAACTCCCAACATAGTGTATGTTGTCGCATATCTTAAGCGATGCAAAGCAAGCCCAAATCAACAAGACAGCTGAATTGGGTCTCAAACTCTCAATCTACTGGAATCAATGTGCAACCATTTGAGCTCTCCCGATGTACTTTTTTCCCCCGATCAATAGCCCTCCCAGTGCATTAGCAAGACATGATCCATTTGAGACTGTCGATTCTTACAGGTTGGAAGAACTGAAGATTTGTACGAGCGACGTCCATGTCCCGGACACCGCAAGCGCAATCCCTATAACGATGACGGCCACGTCGGCGACGAGCCCGGTCCACCCGATCTCGGCGCCGAAGACCTTGAGGTGGAACGCGGCGGGCAGAACGAACCCGAGCACGACGCAGACGCTGCTGCCAACGAGCGAGAGAAAGTCGGCGAAGTTGGGAACGAGCATCGCCAGGAGCCCGACGACAACGACGAGGATCCAGCGCAGCCACCAGGCGTAGCGCTTGCCGCAGAGCAGGCGCTCCGCGACCTCGTACACCGGGTTCATCATCACCGGCATGGTGAAGAAGAGGTTGATGCAGAGGCCGAGCTGCACAAGGACAGACAGCCAGCCCGTGCCGAGGTTGGTGGTGATGATGTCCCGCGTGGCGGCGCCGAACGCCAGGTAGCCCATGGCACCGAACAGCCCGTACATGACGGCGATGAACGCCATGGACAGCGCGAGCGTGGCGCCGAACCTGCGCTTATCCGCGGCCTCCGCCTCCAGCGGCAGGACCATGCCGATCCCCTCGAAGGCGTAGACGGCGACGCCGAGGCCGTAGAGGAGCTCGGCGGGGCCAGCGAAGGCGAACACGGGGGGCTTGTTGGCGAGCCATATGGAGGCGTCCTGGCCCAGGACGACGCCCATGGCGCCGAGATCAACGACGTCGGCGAAGATGCTCAGCGGCGCGAGAAGCGTCAGCGTCTTGATGGAGTTGAGTCCGAGCTGGAACGGCAGCATGGCCCAGATGAAGAGCGCCTTGGCCGTGAGGAGCGGCGACGCCGGCGAATCGGCCCCGATGGGGTAGAGGTGCGCCATGGTGTTGGAGATGAAGATGAGGTAGCCGACGCAGAAGCTAGCCTGGCTGAGCACGAGCATGGCGTCGACCGCGTGGCGGCCGGGCGCGCCGTAGACGGCGTGGCCCAGGTCCCCGAAAGATGCGATCTTGGGGTGCTCGTCGGCGATCCGGCGGCGCGCGGCGACGAGGAGCATCATGCAGTGGAAGGTGAGCGCGGCGACGGCGAGGAGGAGCAGCGTCCCCGCCGCCCAGCCCGTGCGGGAGAAGGTGTAAGGGAGGCCCAGCACGCCCGAGCCGACGACGGCGATGAAGACGTTGGCGAACGTCTTGGGCTGCGACGACAGGTGCCCGCCCGCGCCGCCGCCGCCGCCGTGCAGCCCGTGCTGCGGGAGCAGGGGCGCCGCGTCGAGCCGCGAGGACGAGGAGCTCGCCTCCTTGTCGAATCCCATGGCCTGCGGCGGAGGATTCAGCCGCTGGATCAGACGGACCGAGCAGGGAACCAGCTGCGGCGGCGATTGGGAGTGTGGCGTGGCTAGCTGGTGTCCGTAAGAATGGGGAATCTGGGGAACCTCGTGCTTGGGCCGTGTGCTTTCTCGTTTTGTAGAGGCAGCGGCGGTCGGAGGAGGCAGCGCCGTGGACCTTTCTTTGAGCAACTTCGTGGACATGGTTCACGGCCTGTTCAGCAACCAATCAGTAGCTGTGGAGCACACGGTGCGTGTCTGGGCGCACGGGAGCGCCCGGGTGACGGACTGTCGGCGCACGGGCATGCCTGCTCTGTGCTATGTGGACTAAAACTTCTCTGTCGTGGACTCGTGGCGTCGAGGGGGGCTTGCTCGCCGGCACGGCGCCGGCGGCGAGGCCGCGAATGGAGTGGTGAACTGATTGGTTGTTCTGTTGCTAATCATACTACTGGGCTGGCTTATCGCTGAATGCAATGCTCGCCGGCTTCGAGCTGTTAACCCCACGCAGCCACGCTACTGGATTCTGGCCTTCTTCTTCAACTTGTTCGTAGTAGTGCAAATTGCGAAGCCAGCATGGGTAGGCAACCAAGACGCCATTGATCAAATCTATGCGCCTAATGTTTCTCGGCCAAATCTGTCAGACGCCGTCCGTGACGAGCACGATGCGATGCGATACGATACGACAGGGAGTCAGGTAGCGCCGAGCACCGGATCGGGCGGATCAAACTTGTCTTTCCCTTCTGCTAGTGTAACTAACGCGTGTTTCATCATGCGCTCGTGCCAAATGCTATGCCTATCAGCCTATGAGCCAACCTGACAGAGAAAGTGACGTCGTTGTTTTCATTCGTGTTTTTTTCTTCTTGTGGGACGGAATATGATTTTCCGCTGACGTTGATTGATGTCGTCAGGGGCTGCCGATGCATGCCCTTGCTAGATGCGGTTAACCTGACACTTCGTAGTTTCCCGCAAAGACACTGACATCATTCTTCAAATAATTAATTTTGATTTTGTCTTAGCAAAAAAAAAAAAAAAGGTTGTAATTGATTTTGATTTTGCCCAGACATGTTCCGTATTTGACGTTTCATGGTCTTTCTCACGCGATTACCAAATGCTTGGTGACTTCGGTTTGGGACAAAAAAAAAAATTGTAAATGTCGCCCTATGCAAACATAGGAAGACGGTCGTCGCGGGAGGCGCACGGGACAATTGATTTGGTTAGCTGCGGCCGCAAACTATTTATTTGATGAATATATAAAGCCCGATGTACAACATCATACTATACATGCTTTTATATAGGCTCCTGGGTCTAGCTACCTTGAGCCACCCAAGCTGGACTGAGAATGCAACCATACGCCCCATATGAGCAACCACAATGCTAGAAAAAAGTAGTCCATAGCGAATTAAATATTTACTTTTAGATAGCTGAAACATTGTATGTCCAGTCTATAGGGAAAAGATGCTCATAGTGCTATGGAAAGTCCACAAGACAATAAAAAAAATGTTATGTATACTGTAGATCTGACACATGCAGTAAAAAAAGAAAGAGTCGTTGGCTTCTTGGCTTCGGCAGGTAGCCGTTGGTCACTGGCCTCCTCTTGTACAGTCCTTCTTTACTATCTCTGCAGCAAATCTTGTCTGCAGTGGGTATCAGGAATTACAAAAGTACATGGCGATTTGGAGGTCAATTTGTGCACAAATCAATCGGGTTCAAGTCCTACAATCAAGTTGGATGATTGCATTGTTTTTGAGATTAGTGCACTACTTCTCCATCACTAGTTTATAATAAGAGAGAATTGGCTCTATAGTCCTAAAAAACGCTATTTAGATGTATGACCTTATTTTTTTCAAACTTTGCTTTATAGCTTTGAAACGAATTTTCTTTCGCTCTATGACTTTATGTTCATTTTAGATAGCTAACGGTGTTAATGGGGTGTTTGGGACTGCTTCATAAACTCTGTTCCACAAACTCCACCGTGGAGCAGCTCCATAAAAACCTAAGAGTTTGTGAAGTACATCTTTAAGTGTTCTCATAACTCCACCCTTTTTCTGGAGCTACGTGCATGGAAGCTAAAATTGTTTGGCTAAAAATATATAGAGCGGAGCTGAAAACATGGAGCGAATCAGTCCCCAAACACCTTCTAAGTCAATAGTGAAAAAGATCATTTTACCCCTGACAAAAATAAAATAAAATACAAAGTTATATTTGTTTATAGTATCAATAAATTCACACATAACCATATATAATCAATTAGATATATATCGCATCAACTCATTTTATTGTGATATATGTCTAGTTGATTATACGTGCTTATGTGTGATTTTATTTGATACAATAAACAAATAGAACTTTATATTTTATTTGATTTTTCTTAAAGGTAAAACAGTCTTTTACCCCCTAACTTAACACCGTTAGCTATCTAAAATAGACGAAAGGCTATAGAACCAAAAAAAATTTTTTCTAGACCATAGAGCAAAGTTTGAAAAAAAAAAAACTATACGTATAAGAGGCATTTTTTCAAGACCATAGAGCGAATTCTCCCTAATAATAAGACTTACAAGAGCGATCAGCCATGAAGGCCCAAGAGGATGCTGAAGCCCAACAGTCTGACCAATTCTTCCTCGCTGCCTCGCGTGCAATGCTTCCCCTGTCTTCTTCCTCCCCAAGTCTCCTCTAACACGCTCGCGCGGCGAAATTCTCTCATGTTCATCCAGTTCGCGTGTGTGTGCGCGTTCGAGCAGCGCCGGCCGACGCCGACCCAGGGACCAATTTACCACCATTTTGAGCCCTCTCATTGCATTATCAAGGCATGATGCATATGTCTTGTCGATGCCTACAGGTTGGAAGAACTGAAGATTTGTACGAGTGAGTTCCATGTCCCGGACACCGCAAGCGCAATCCCGATAACGATGACGGCTACGTCGGCGACGAGTCCGGTCCACCCGATCTCGGCGCCGAAGGCCTTGAGGTGGAAGGCGGCGGGCAGCACGAACCCGAGCACGACGCAGACGCTGCTGCCGACGAGCGAGATGAAGTCGGCGAAGTTGGGCACGAGCATCGCCAGGAGGCCGACGACCGCGACGAGGATCCAGCGCAGCCACCAGGCGTAGCGCCTGCTGCAAAGCAGGCGCTCCGCGACCTCATAGACCGGGTTCATGGACACCGGCACGGTGAAGAAGAGGTTGATGCATAGGCCGAGCTGCACGAGGACCGAGAGCCAGCCGGTGCCGAGGTTGGTGGTGATGATGTCCCGCGTGGCGGCGCCGAAGGCGAAGTAGCCCATGGCACCGAACAGCCCGTACATGACGGCGATGAACGCCATGGACAGCGCGAGCGTGGCGCCAAACCTTCGCTTGTCCGCGGCCTCCGCCTCCAGGGGCAGGACCATGCCGATCGCCTCGAAGGCGTAGACGGCGACACCGAGGCCGTACAGGAGCTCGGCAGGGCCACCGAAGGCGAACACAGGGGGCTTGTTGGCGAGCCAGATGGAGGCGTCCTGGCCCAGTATGACGCCCATGGCGCCGAAGTCAACGACGTCGGCGAAGATGCTGAACGGCGCGAGGAGCGTGAGCGTCTTGATGGAGTTGAGGCCGAGCTGGAACGGAAGCATGGCCCAGATGAAGAGCGCCTTGGACGTGAGGAGCGGGGACGCCGGGGAGTCGGCCCTGATGGGGTAGAGGTGCGCCATGGTGTTGGAGATGAAGATTAGGTAGCCGGCGCAGAAGCTGGCCTGGCTGAGCACGATCATGGCGTCGACCGCGTGGCGGCCGGGGGCGCCGTAGATGGCGTGGCCCAGGTCCCCGAAGGAGGCGATCCTGGGGTGCTCCTCGGCGATCCGGCGGCGCGTGGCGACGAGGAGCATCATGCAGTGGATGGTGAGCGCGGTGACGGCGAGGAGGAGCAACGTCCCCGCCGCCCAGCCCGTGCGGGAGAAGGTGTGGGGAGGCCCAGCACGCCCGTGCCGACGACGGCGACGAAGATGTTGGCGAACGTCTTGGGCTGCGACGACAGGTGCCCATCCCCCGCCGGTGCCGCCGCCGTGCCCGTGCTGCGGGAGCAGCGGCGCCGCGTCGAGCCGCGAGCATGAGGAGGAGCTGGCCTCCTTTTCGAATCCCATGGCCTGCGCCTCTGCGGATTCAGCCGCCGGATCCGACAGGCAACCGTGGCTAGCTGGTGTCCCGAAAAATGGGGAATTTGGGCAACCTCGTGCTTGGGCCGTGCCTTTCCCGTCTTGTAGATGCTATCGGAGGTGGAAGCGCCGTAGCTCAGTAGTGATAGAGATGTCAATCGTATATATTCATCTTCAACAACAGAAATTGCTCCTCAGGAAACAAGGAAACTATTAGGTGATTTCCAGATGAGATTTCAACCTGAAAATTCATCACCAGCAGCCTTATATGATAGCTTGCTCCTGATGCTTATATTGGTCCAAATGGCCATTTTGTTCTGATTCTTGTGGTTAGTTTTCCAATTAGCCTGGCTGTCAATATATAACAAGTTATTCAAATAGATAATTAATTATCATTAGGTGGTTTACCATAGCAAACGATATTGTCAAATTATGGACTAAATATACTTAAAAAAAATCTCACAAAAGCCGGGCTGAAAAGCAATGGTCTAAACTCATGATTTGTAAGACAAGTGAAACATGTGACAAATTGTTTAATTATTATATTTAAATAATTTGTCAATAGTGATTCTGGATTTTTAATGGCTCATTGTTATCTAGCAACCAATCAATAGCTCTGACTACCTCCCTGTCTTGTTTTTTTTTTTTTTTTATCTAAATCAAATCACTAAAAGTTTATTCCACTAAGATTGTTACATCATTTATTAAAGACTCTAAGTATAAAGTTGAGAACCTCAATAGTTTAAATACAATTTTTTCTTTTTATATTGTAAAACTCTTCGTTCATCTTCAACAACAGAGCTACCTCCTTAAAACTCCAGCTGGACTTTCAATGCTCAATAACAATTCTTGAAAACCAGCAGTCTTATATAATATTGCATTCATCATAAATTGGTCAGCTGCCCATTTTGTTCTGATTCCCCTGGTTCATTTGATATTCACTGTTTTTCTTATTCAAATAGATTGAATCCCTTGTCCTTCATGGTATTCATTCTGAACAATATTGTCTTGTTTTACACTCCTGTAATTTATAATTCTAGTTGTGATGCCGATTTTAGGATCATTATACAAATTCCAACAATGGGGTTGGTACCCCCTGTGTCATCTATACTTTTGCAAACACTGTGGTTTTATGTTTGATCAAATAAATTACAAATCGATTATCGATTAAGCTTTTGTATTTCCAAAGACTAATGAATCTTATAAATCCCTATCCAGAATGTTTCTGTAAACTTGTAGTGATATACAGAAACAGTATATCCTTAATGCAAGATGCATCATAGTCTTAATTAGGTGGTTTGATCTATCGATGTGTTGTTGCATTCAGCATGAAAATTTGTAAAGAAAAGTCGCATATAGACTATTATGATTATTATCATTCAGAAACATCAAAAACTGGCCACCGGTAGTGGTCATTTAGGGGGAAAAAAAACTGCCTACTGTTGTCACCTGGTACAAAGGAATTCCATCATTGGAAAACCCATCTTATTCCTCCTATTCGGCTGCCTACTCATCGGGGGAGCATAACACCTCAGCTGGGGTGACCGGAACTTCATCGTCGCACTCATCTTCTTCATCGTCAATGATCTTCCCCAGTGGCGACGAGAAGTCAAGCCGTATCCCCTGCACAACATCCTCATAGGAGTCATCCAGATCCTGGGATGTCAACTGGTGGTACTCAACCAGCTGCATCAGGCTCTGGTTCTCTCTCGTCAGGTTGGCGTTCTCTTGCGCCAGCCGCGATTTCTCTGCAAGCAGAGCCTCCAGTTGCAGCCTCACCTGCACAAGACAATGCAAATGAGTTTACTCAGCAAAAACAGCAACAAATCCTACCTAAAAGCGCCAACAAAATCATCATATCATTGTACGAGATGTTGCAATTAATCTATCTATTTTATTTGATCCTCCAATTCAGAAGCGCACTAGTGAAGTAGTCATTGCGCCATTACCAAGTCATCTTCTTCAGGGGCAACTCCATTGTCACATCCCTCTCTGAGCCTCTTGTTCTCCTCCTCTAGCAAACCACACCTCTCCTGCATGAAGTGCAGTTCTGATTTGATGTTCTTCAGCTCCCTCGCGAGTGCAGCAGCTCTGCTTGCCATTGAAACTGCCAGCTGCAGATTGGTCCACAAAATGGAACAGAAATCAGCGATAAAGATCATATGAGAAGATGTGGGCAACCGGTATGCAACCTACATTTCTGGCCCGCTTCAGGTTAGTGCTCTGTGCGACCTCAGCAGAGGCCTGCACATTATTCCCCTTCCCCGGACCATCAGTACCAGCCGCCGTTTCCTCTCCAGCGGCCGGAAAATTGTTGTCCAGGCCCGCGGCATCTTCCGTGGAGCCGCCACACATCCGCTTCGCCTTGGGCTCCTCCTCCTCCTTCTTCTCCACCTCCACCTCCTCGGGACAGGCCCCGCCCTCGCATCCCCTCGCCTGAGAAGAGCAGGTCGCGAGAGCACTCACACCCTGGAACAAAACCAAATCAGACTCTGTTTCACGACGGAGATGAAGACGACGACGAGATCGAAGCCGGGGGTGGTGGGCTCGAAACCTTCTGCGCGGCGGTGAGGGTGTCGGAGAGCTGCGCCAGCGACGCCGCCACGGAGTCGAGGCCACGGACGAGCATCAGGGAGTCCTCCCGGAGGCGCTTCCCCGCTCGGACTCCACCACGCGCTGCGCCAATCCCCAGTCCCCCGAGACACAGAGCACGTCAGCCATCGGACTCGATCCACAGGAAGCAAACAGAGAATTCGTCAGGAGTAGGCTATCACCGTGGGGGCACCGCCGGCGGCGGCGGCTGGTGGGAGGTCACGGCGGTCCTCGAGGATGGTGTCGACGCGGGTGCGGAGGCGGTCCCAGAACCGGCGGTCGTCGGAGGCGGGGCTGGCGAGCGCCACGGTGGCGGAAGTCCATGGGGGTGGGGCGCGACGTGGAGGGGAGCGGGGGATGCAACGGCTAGTTCCTGAGATCCAGTGGAGGAAGAAGGGATGGAATGGAATCGGGGAAAGAGAGCTTTAAAACCCCGGTTGTCGCTTCACAACGGTCGAAATGAAGTGGTCTTCGAGTTTGCCGATTCCTGTGGCGCTCTCTCACGAGTCACGAGTCACGAGATGAGGCATGGGGGATTTACTCCGAGTACGCGCCCGGGTCGTGGGGTCGTTGCCCACCGGGTTGGTTGAGCCGCTATTGGCAGAGGATAGATCGGATTCAGTCGTCCTAAAAAGATTCGGCTCGGCAACCAAACCATGCAATTAGTTATTTTTTAAACAATGCTGGCTTATCTCGGAGCTCATACTGACAGGATGCTGGTAGATACATGTGTCGGTGACGATAAATAGTCCATGGCGAAGATGTCTAGTCACCACCATGGTCGGCCTTGTCCATGGCTGTGATCACGATAAATTAAAAATCGGCATCGAAAAAAAAAAAAATAAGAAGCTTTATGAAAACAATGTTGGCTTATCGATTAACAAGGGCTGGAGGAAGTCAATTGAAAGTATATTGATGATCATGTTGATGCAAATTATGATAAAACAAAAGGGTCGGAGCCATGGTGCATGAGTCCATTTTGTCTAGTCACCATTAACCGCCATGGTTGGGCCTTGCCATCACTTATGCATCAAAGATTCATTAACAAGGGCTTCAGGAAGCCCACTGAAGGTTATTGATGACCATGTTGACGCAAATTATGATGAAACAAAAGGGTTCGAAAGATGTTCAGAGTTTAGAGTTTAAGGCGATTGATGCTTCTCATAATTATGTCCCGCATGTGGTGGACATATAATGACTGAAGCAAATCGGTTGTAGTCATGTGGAATTCTAATAAGATTGTATAGAAATTATCACAACAATTCAAGAAGATGTCCCGGCGACTACAACAGGGGTGATCTATGATGAATGGTTAGTATTTGAAGGGTTTTCATCCTATTTTCCATTAATCATTGTATAAGGGATTCTAATTTAATGGTTCATGAGCTAGGCAAGCTTTTGTACAAAAAAAAACTCTTTTTACATATGAAAACCCTCTGATTTAGTTTGGCAACTGCTTGTAAACGATGGAACTATCTTATTGAATAAAGCTTGCTGATATAATTTTCAAAAAAAAAAAAAAAACTATCTGACTGCCGGACCTCTGCTACAAGGCCTGGTATGCCTAGTTACCCCACATTATTATTCCGGGATATACTGGAAATCTAAAAAAGGTACAGTACAGGTACAATAAAAACAAGGAGAAGCAAGCAAATTCTGAATTTCCAACGAACATCCGTTGCCGAGGGAGCATAGCTATGCCGGGCTCATGGGTACAGGCAGCTCCTGTACGCGGGCGCCCAGCAGTCCG
Source organism: Chrysopogon serrulatus (assembly GCA_015844335.1). Classification (NCBI taxonomy): domain Eukaryota; kingdom Viridiplantae; phylum Streptophyta; class Magnoliopsida; order Poales; family Poaceae; genus Chrysopogon; species Chrysopogon serrulatus. Next base: position 18,309 of record JADLZL010007070.1, on the reverse strand, counting down.
GCAGGGTGTCATCGTGGTATGCTTGCGAGGTCAGCGAAACAGGGACCAGGCAGAGCCCTCTGCCCCTCAAGTCATGCTCATGCCCCGTCCCGCTTTCCTCCTCTTTCTCTTCGCCTCTGCATCGAATGTGACCCTGAAATAAAAATATTGGCAACGAGTCGTGGCCACGCATTCTTGTCAATTGTTTTTACTGAAAATAATATATATATATCTGTTGCTTTATTATTAGTGGTACCTTGTACGTGCTTTTCGTCATGTACGGTTCACTAAATAGCTGCACAGTGGAAGAGTGTATCAGCATGTTAGTTAGTTAACTTTTAAAAAGATAGCAATCTACTTGTCAGCATTACTAGACTTCAGAAAAAAAAAGGTGGACTAATGGCTGTGACTGTGTAAATGTGTAATTGACCCCTTTTCCCTCTTTAAGTCTCTCGGTGTCCGGACTCTGGAAAAAGACAGCATGATTGTTACACAGGACTTGGGCATGACTTGGAAGTCCACTGATAAAAGGTCAATGTGGTATGCTCACTGAAACCACGGCATGCAAATGGCTGCTGTTCAGTCTATATATTATCTTTGATGATGAGCATAATCACGGCCTATAGATATGAATATTGTGTACATGGAGTTACCCGTATCTGCTCATGAAGAAATTTTATGTACTCGATCGTTTCAAACAGCACCGATGATGTATCAGTCTGGCAAAAATGAAATGTTCTATGCGAGTTATTATCAAGCAAAAGAGAAGGAACAGAAATAAATAAAACCATATTTCATTTTGAAGCAAAACTTGCGCGGGCAAGAATCTCTCATACCTTCCCAAAAGGTGACACGATTTGCTGCAACGCTGTGATCTTCTCTCCCAGCTTCACTTTGGGCACTTGAGGCTAAGTTAGTTTGAAACAAAATCGTCAAAATGCTTGCTCAAAAGTTTCGGGCTAGCTTAACGCCGCCTTCGCTTCGCTAGTTTTCATCCCAAATTTTCGCATGATTACATACCTTAGGAGGCGTGGATGTCTTGTGGGAAGCCTCCTGCTTAGATTTCTTCGTGTTTCCTCCGATCCCTTCCTCTGATTTCCTCCTCGTGGCTGCACTTGTCGCAGCTCCACTTCCACTGCTGCTACCGCCCATCCCCTGCAAGAATATAATCAAGCGTGCGGAACTCGACAGATTTCAATTTTGTTTATGGTAGTAATATACAGTTGCTTGTACATATCCTATTCGACCGAGAAGCTACTTCAATTTGCCGTTAAAATTCTATTCTGTACGTAAGAAAGTCAAAGCTTATTACCGTCCTAATATCTTGCTCCTGCTGTCTGTTGCTGTTGTTTGGCATGAAGTCTGCACTTGACCTGCTGTAGTCACTGAAAGAACCGGCATCCGGCAAGTTCCCCACGCCAAATGAAGACTCCGGTGTTTCAGGCACCATGCCTGAATCTGAATAACCCAGCAGCAGGGCACTCTGAAGCTCCACTCGGCTTGGGACCATTTGCTGCAGAAATGCGGCCGTGGGAGCTCCAAAGCCCTGCCGCTGCCTGCCATCGGCTGGCGGTTTCTCCTCGTGGTCGTAGCACGGCATGCAGCCCATGCTGCTCCCGTGCACCGCGCTGTCGTCGTCGTCCCCCAGAGTACACGAGCGGCGATGGCAAGCTTGCTGCCGTCGACTCATGCTTGACTGGAGGAGGAGCACTACGACTGCTGGCGACAGTAGAGTACGGGTCGTCGACGCTGCCGAGGCCAAACGCGGCGGCGGCGGATGGGCCGGCCATGTTGCTGGCGGCGGCGGCGGCGGCGCCCACCCCTCCGAGGTAGTCGCATGCCGCCGCGGGAACGTCGTCGTCTCGAACATCTCCGGCGTCACGTTCTTGGCTTCGAGCAGAGACAGGAAGTTCCCTCTGTAGCCGCTGCCCCCGTGCGCTCCCACGCTGCTGAAAATCATGCAGAACGTACGCCAGCTTTGTCAACCGAACAAGAACACCGAGCTAGCAAGCATATGGCGTATCCGCCGGCGTAGTGGATGTGTACACCGGTGTACTTACGGGGGTCCGGCGCTCTGGTTCCAGGCATGGTCGGGGCCGTGCTCGCTCGGCAGGCTCGAAGCCAGGCCGGCCCCGGCGGCGAACGTGCCGGCGTAGGGGGTCCAGGAGGGCAAGGGCGTGTGCGCTTGCATCAGCTGCCGAGGAGACTCCCACATGCCGGTGGCTGGTGAAGTGGAGGAGCTGCTGCGACTGCGACTGCGACTGCGACCGACTGGAGCTTCGCGTGCTTCTTGGGCCATGAAATATACTACCGGGGAGCTAGCTGTGCCTGCTACTACGCTGCAGTCCTGCAGAAGATGCCCGTGCGGCGTGCATGCGTGTGAAGCAGATGAAACTACGGGACGGAGTGGATGGACCAGGTTGACGGATCCGGAGGCCTTTTTTTGTAGGTGCGCACCGGAGGGAGCTTTTCCTGCTTTGTCCTTTCGAGGATGATATGCTGTCGTTGGCATGACGTGATCATTTCGACAGTACTCTCGTTGAGCCACAGGTATATATATATCAGCAGACAACAGTTGAGCAGAAACTATAGCGAGTTATTCCGATTTCTGCCAACACAAAATCACAGTGGCCGGCCTCCTCGGCATTCATATATCGACACAAAGCACGGAAAGAGTCTACTTAACTAACCGTTAGCGCTCGAGGGAAAAGTTAGGTTAGGGTGTCTTGTGGTCTGGGACTCCCATTTATCTCTACCACCCCTCCTCCCTCCTCGCTTCGAAAAACCCATTGCCAATAAGTTTTTTTCTATTAGGTTGAGTCTTTAGGTTAGGGTTTCTCCGGGCCAAGTTTCTTGGTATTGGAGATTTATCTCTTCCTCCCCGTCTTCTCCGGCATATGGGGTGGAATCGTTTTCTCTATGGCGGACATGTTGAAGATGAAGGCGACATCTACGGCATCGGCATCTTCATCGACATGACGACATGGAGGTGTTTCCAAGCGGCGGCGGCATCAAGGCGGAGATGATGATCGCCATGGAATAATTTTCTCCGGTCCCTTCTTCGTTTTGTTGTGGTTGGAACATGAAGGACTAGGGCAATCAGTCTTCCTCGTTCTTCGGTGGCGAAAAGAAGAAAAAGGAAGACACAAGGAAGAAGTTTCTCAACTCCGCTGCGGGGAATGTTGGTCGTCCTTGGGCATCTACTATCGGCCAAAAATAATTGTTGTCGAAATTTGCACATGCACAAAGCGTCAAACTGTTTTGAGATAAGCTATTCACGGCGTGGGTACAATTTAGATGAATTTACGGATATTTGTGTAATCCGGAGGAATTGTAATGTGTTGATGTATTCTTCTTTTCGCCGCAAAAAAAAAAAAACTATTTCACCTCATCGCTTGAAAAAAACAATGTTTTCCATCTTAAAGTGTTAAGAATTGTCTAAATAACCTCTCTGGATGACTTTCAAGGAGGTTTTCTTGATGTGGCTTATTGAGTATAACATGGATGAGCAATAAAAGAAGTCTATATAACCTCCTATAATGTTGAAAGTCAACTGTATAACCCCAACAATTTTTACAAGTCGGTACTATATATTCATTAAAGCATCACTATGTTCAAATGTCTCTGAATGGTTTTGCAAGACTACTTTCCACTTTTGAATGCCACATTGACCTGATTACAAATGTCGGAGCATAGGTCTGTCTGTGTTGGGGTGGGTGTTTAAAGGAAGGGAACTCGTTGGTGAGATAGCCATGGTAAGAAAAGCAGGAGTGAAGAAGAATGAGGGAGGGATGGCATTGACATAAATACTATAGGCGCGCTTGGTTTCCTTGCTAGATGTAGTGTTGCCTCGCCCAACAAGAGGTTCGTGTGAGGTGGAGTCTTGGTTTCTAGACAACAACACATCGAGGCTTGTATTTCTAGACTTTCCTTGCTAGAAAGGGTACGGTGAGAGCATTTAGCTCCTACACAGGTGAGGTTAGGCTAGGCGGGCTCTAGAAACCAAACATATGCCTTGTGCGTGAGCTTGATGTCATCGAGGAGTGTTGCAGGTAGAGCATGCGATAGGAGGTTGCAAGCTGCTTGCAAGAAGTGGAGAAGGGAGAGTAAGGCACAAAGAGCAATGAGGATGAAGGTAAAAAATGTTCTCACTTACAGCTAGGCCTATGTGCAAAATTGGATAATAAAGCTGTCAATGACGAGGTTACAATGGTATAACCGACCAGCTCGGGGGTCATTTGAAGGTATTATAGATACTTTAAGAGCTAAGCTAGAATATTGTGCATTATATAGCTGATGGGGGGTTTTGTAGTCAACCCTCAATATCTTAAGTTGTTATGTAGATTTTTCGCATCGTTTGTTGATTTATAGTCATATCATCATCTATGTAATATGTCATCCATCAAAAACAACCTTAAGGGTAAATTATCTGGTTTTGTAGGTGAAGTAGTTAAGATGGACCTCAATAGTTGACGGGTTAAGTAGATTTTTTTCCTAAACAAGCGCTTGCTCATTTCCTACTGCCTTGTCTTCTTCAAGATATGTTTGATTGACGGCATCTCTTTCATGCTTGCCTAAGAAATAATAAGCATTTTTGGATGTGCTTAACTTGCCATCCTAGGCCACACGTCATTTCACTATGGGAGAGGCAAAATTTTCCCGAGTATCACAGGCTTCCCCGAGTGCTAAAAAATCGGGCACTCGGGGAAGATAATCTTCCCCGAGTGAGAGGCTTTCCCGAGTGCCGCAGAGTGTCTGGCACTCGGGGAAGAGAGACACTCGGCAAAGACCCTCTTCCCCGCGCGCAACACTTGGGGAAGAGCGGCACTCGGGGAAGAAAAATGTTACTTAACGGACCAACCCACGAACGCCGTTAAAAAAAATCCTCCCCGAGTGCCCTGTCTTGGCACTCGGGGAAGGGTCTCTTCCCCGAGTGCCAAGGAAGGTACTCGGGGAAGATTTGTTTTATTTTTTGTTTTTTTTTGCCCTATTTTTTTTTAGGCCTTCTCATATTATTTAAAACTCGTTGTTCAAATTTGGGACAATTTTGACTTTTTGGTATATTTCGTTATTTTTTCATTTCATTGAATTTTTTGCATACTTCAAATTTGAATTGCAGGTGCATGAAATAATCAAATCTCTTCCCCGAGTGTTGCACTCGGGAAAAACGGTTTAAAAAAAAAAAAGGTGGCTTTCCCGTGTGTCCGGGCTGTGGCACTCGGGGAAGAGGATTTTTAAAAAAAAAAAACGAATTTCTTTCCCGAGTGTTGCACTCGGGGAAGAAATTTTTTTTTAAAAAAAAGAGAAGACAGCGGTGGTTGTGGACCAACGGCGTCAAGTCTTTCTCAAGTTCCAAAGCCGCGGCACTCGGCAAAGCCTTCCCCGAGTGCACAATTTTCGGCTCTCGGGAAAGACGCTTTTACCATTAAAAGGTTCCCTAGAAGCTCTTCCCCGAGTGTCCCCGAGTGAAACTGGGCCTTCCCCGAGTGCAACTGGCACTCGGGGAAGCCACTGGCTCCCGTAGTGTTTTGGCTAGCTCACACGTCATCCTCGAGTGAAGAGTCACAAGTCCCATACATGGAACAAAACATATGTCCTCGAGTGAAGATTATAGTTTGAGTTTTATATAGAATCCGATGATACAAAGTCACTTTATTCGCCTATGCAACCAACCAAAAAAAATGTCCTTTTTATGTCATTGCTCCACTCAGCATGCTTCGTTCATGCAAAATACATGATGCAGTCTCGTGACAAGTAACCCTCAGCCTTTGGAGACCAGGTGAACGAACGACTTGTGAGAACAAGCCAATGCCAAGGAATGTTTTAGATTGAAAAATGGCAAAATGATTATGAAGCTAATGGTCCATGCATGTGAAAGGTACCTGATGAAGAGTGCAACCAGTGGGGGATCTCTCGCGATGTTCGCCTGTCCCTTGTCCATCGCCCACGCGCATGTTTCTATGCAAGCACGCGCGTGCAGCGTGCTCTCGTGGTCTCGCCAACCGCACATACAAATTAAAGTAGTGTTTCGCCAGGAAGAGAAACATGTCACAACCTATCATCAGCTTGTCGACACGCGACAATTTTTGCAGGGCATCATTGTAGCGTTACAACAAACAACGACGATACAACGAAATGATAAGGCTACAACTTGCTATTAGTAGTATAATAGTTGACGAGAGCCTTTCCTTTTTGCAAAGAAAAAGAGCACATATACATGTACCGGAATGATCTGTCTTTCAGAAGAAAAAAGGTGGCTATAATATATATACCACATGACCTTCACAAGTGGAGGGGGCCACGCAATTTCGAGTCATATATTTGCCGTGTCAGTTTAAGATTAATTAGCTCATAAAAATCTAGAAGCCCGTAGCCTTGATGATTAAACAGTAGCATAATTCTCATTACGAAATGATGACACCGGCATCTAAAGTCTAAACTACGGTACAAGATAGGATATTCTTGGACAAGACTACTGAACAGTGCACCTTCAGTGGATCGGTGCAAAGGTGTGGTATCGTATATTGGTCTGTGAGGCTGCACATGCATCTGTTGTGAGTCATAGTACTGTGGAAAAGACTGCGGTCTGCAGTCTGCACAGGTACAAAGACGGAAAGACCTTACCATTGTGGTCGTGACGTCGCGTTGGTGCGCCAGGGAGGTTTCAAGGCTGCAATCAAGTGCTTCTATAGCCTCGAACGCGTAGGATGTGGATCAGTGAGTCCAATGAAAGGAGCAGCCCCGATTAAATTAAGAGGTTGGACGGAATGAATCTTCTATTATGAATCTATAAACTGTCACCGATAGCCGCCAGAGACTGGTACTTGTAATAATTGGTTTATAATCTTCATCTAAAGGGAACACTGAAAAAGGGACAGCATGCTCTTTTCATAATGCATTTGCTTAATAGTTAATTAGACGAAAAAAAAACCATCCAACTTAGAGGTAATGTGGTGGTAATATGGTCCACGAACCGAAACCAATTATTAGAGCCTATCACAACTACCAATCTTCACTTTCAAGAGACGGACATAAGGGTCCTCAAACCGTGAGAGACAAGAGACAGAGCATGGATATCCAGCACTGAGCACGCGTACCATTTATTCTAATTGAGGAGAATAAGAGCTGGATTGTTTAAGAGCCCTCACAACAATTAAGTGAACAGGCTAAAGGGTGCTAGATCAATTGGTCTAGTCACTCCAGCGGCACCTCTCGGTCCCGAGTTCAAATCTTAGTTGAAGCGAATTTCAGACTGAGTTATTAACTGTGGGGGTCTCCCCTATAGTCTTTTCATCAAAAAACAATTAAGTGAACAGCAAGCCAAATGCGCCTTTGTTGTTTACTCTATGTGTGACACATTCTGTGTCAACCACTAGGAACAAGCTCATCTTGAAAGATGAGGAATGCAAAAGCCTCTTATTAGTGACAAGTGACAAGTGACATCTCATGTGGGCAGGAATTGACATAATGGCTCTCTAGAACACCTCATGTGGGTAGGGATTGACATAAGGGCTCTAAAGCATTTTACCTTATTCTTTTATGCTCATTTTACCATGGATCATGGGAAAGTTGAGTCTCAATTGATTTTTTTTCAGTTGTGGCGTGCAGGTTACATGCTCACAGTGGTTCAGTTAACAGCATTTGCACTGATCGGAAAGATGCTAAAATAGCAATATCATACACTATTGGCAAGTTGTAAGTACTTGTTTGTTATAGAGTGCATACTCACAACTTTTCGATGTTTCTAAAAAGCAGAAAGATATTCCATTTATATTCTGCACATATTACTGGAGAAGCTGGTTCCATCACCAATGCTAACAGAAAATACCACACAGCATAAGTGGATTTGTTTTATATATATGTCTGTTTAGACTTTTCAGCTCAATAATTGCAAGTTTGCAACCATATCGACCGGTTATCCTTGCTAGCTGCTTGTGCACAAATAGAAATCACCAGGATGCTAATTGTGCTACAGGCATTACTCCTGATAGCTTAAGGAACAACATACTAGCTCATGGTAGTTAATAGCCAATTATGTAAAGATACATGGAGATTGCAGTATCCACATCCACAATGCAATCCTCCTGATAGCTTTCATGCCTTTAAGCTTTAACCCAAAACAACTATGAAATACAATCATAAATGAACAAAATGTAACTCTGTAAAGGAAAACAAGACATATCGAGATAGGACAATTCACCAATACTATCGCTCATGCTGAGCATGAAAGTAGAGTAAAATCTAGTTTGCCCTTTTAGAAACTCTGCATTCAGTGGAATAACCAGTATCCCTATCAGGTTAAAAGAGTCAAGATAGTGCTAAAGTTCACAACCACGGTGGATGGAAATAGCTGAAAGTAAGATGATGCAATCAGTTAGAATAGTGTTCATTCATTCCCCAGGACCGTGGGTGGTTGGGGAGGGGGGTGACTTCAACTTGATGGTTTTAATGCGGCTTTTTATAAAGCTTGCTGGAGTTAGATAGGGGATGATGTGCATAAGGAAATTATATCTTTTTACAATAATGCAACTTTCTCTGGCAATACAAATCACACTTTTATTTGCCTCATTCCAAAAATCAAAAACCCACGAACCCCTAAAGACTTTAGACCCATTAGTCTGTGTAATGTTATCTATAAAGTTATTGCTAAATCTTTGGCTGAAAGAATCAAAAGCAGTCTTCCAAATATCATTCACCCTGCCCAATCTGCTTTTGTGCAAGGTAGACACATCTCCAGCAATATTGTCATTGCACAGGAAATCATTCACTCTTTCCACCTGAAATCTTGGAACCATAAAGCTTTTATTCTCAAACTAGATCTTGCCAAAGCTTTTGATAGAATAGAATGGTCTTTCATTGTAGCAGCTATGCACAGGTTAGGATTTCCTAATAATTTTATCAACTTGATTTATGCCTGCATCTCAACAACTTTCATGTCTGTCCTGGTTAATGGTGAACCCTCTACTACTTTCTATCCTCAGAGAGGCATCAGGCAAGGCTGCCCTCTTTTGCCTTATCTTTTTGTCATTGCTGTGAATGAACTTTCATCCAAGCTTTAGGAATGTGCTGCTCAAAACCAAATAATGGGTATCAGTCTTGGCCCCAATTGTCCCCCCATCCAACCTCTTCTCTTTGCTGATGATCTGATCATTTGTGGGGAGGCTACTTATCAGGAAGCTCATAAGATCAACTCACTGCTTAAAGAATTCTGTCAACAATCTGGGCAAACACCTAATTACTCAAAATCATACATTCTTTTTAGCAAGAACACTGATAACACTTCTATTCAACAAGTAAAGAGTATTTTTCCCTGTACAAAACTTAACAGCAAACACTATTCATCTAGGCCACCCCTTAATTTTTAGGCACTCTGACAGATCCAAAGCCTATAGTTTTATTATAAATAAATTTAAGGCCAAACTAAATACAGTTAAAGCAAACAAGCTAAATCATGTTGGTAGACTGGTTTACATTAACTCTGTTCTTTCATCCATTCCCATTTAATACATGTCCACTGTTCTCTTTTCAAAAACTTTTATAGACAAAATAACTAGGATTATCAAAATCTTTTGGTGGTCCGGTGTTTCAAAGGATAACAACACTTCTTCTATCAGCTATAGATCCTGGGAAAGACATTTGCCAAGGTAAGAACAATGGAGGCTTGGGTATTAGAAATCTCCTTCTTGTAAACAAAAGTTTAATTATGAAAGCTGCTTGGAATCTTATTTCTAAAAATGATGCCTACCTGACTCAAATCATTAAATCTAAATACTACCCAAATACCTCTTTCTGGAAAGCCCCAAGTAATCAGGCTAAATCCATCTTCTGGAGCTCCATCATTCAGGTAAGGAACATTCTCAAGGAAAAGGTTACCATTCAAATCCAGAAAGGGGATTCCCCCATCTGGTCCTCTCCCTGGTGCCCTTTCTGGGAAAATATTCATGATCACCTAAATATTGATAATGTGATTAGTCCTATACCAGACAAAGTCTCTGATCTTTGGTACCCAGAAAATAAAACCTAGAATGAAAATATCATCAAGGGTCTTTTCAATGAAGATTGCTGGAATGTCATCAATAATATTAGTATTATTAATTCTGATAACCCGGATATCATAGTTTGGACTCCTAGTGCTAAGGGAGATTGTAATTCTAAGGAGGCTTATAGATACCTAAGGGGACTTAATATTTTAGACCTGCCTGTTTCTGGTTCCAAAGGAATTACTTCCTTCTGCAAAAATCTTTTGCACTTAATTTGGAAAGATAAGTATCTTATTCCTAATCTGAAAACTTTCATGTGGAGAATCATTAGAAATGCTATAGCAACTAGAAAGAGAGTAGGCAATCTTACGGATCATATATCTAAAGCCTGTGCTTGCTATAATCCGGATGAAAATGACCAATATTTATTTTTTACCTGCCCTTTCACAAAGGCTATTTGGTTCTCTTTCAATCCTTCTCTTAAAACAGATGAGTTACCATCTGAACAAGATGGAATTCAAAACACTTTACAGATCATTTTGTAGGACAGGAAAACTCAAAATTCTTTTACAAGTTTATTTACACTCTTTGGTTCATTTGGAAAACCAGAAATGACAGGCGATTCAATTCTAGAGAATGGACAACATTCAGGGTACACAAGACAGTGCAGGCGGAAATGGCTCTAGCTCATATTGCTTTGGAAGATAATACATCTCTATTTTCCATCAATGAACATGTTTCGCAGGTACCACTACGCCCCGCGGCTACAGGTTCAGAAATACAGGCAGAACTCGCTGGGCGAAACACACCTAGAAAGGAGTAGTTCTGAAAGAGCGTGTCATACTCTAACTCAACAGGATTACACTTTATTATGTCAGAATCTTGCAGGTCCATCAATGGTGAACAGGTGTTTTGTTGACGCCTTAATAAAACAAAATGAGTTGCAGGAACAAGACAAAGCAGGACTTGGAGTTCATATTCAACTGGCGGACGGAACAACTCTAAATATTCAGGCTCAATTACAACAGGTTTACACAGTCATCCAGGCAGAAATGGCAACAGTTTCAATGGGCGTTGCCATTCTTAAAAAATTAAATGCAGATGGAATAAACATCTTTTAAGATAATTTGATCCTAGTCAACTACTTAAACTCAAACAGGGACACAGATACGCCTCATTGGAGCATTAGATTCCTTCAACAGGAATTTCTCTCCAATGCTCCAAATCATTTTAGGTTAATTAAAATACCAAGGCATATGAATTTTGTGGCACATGATTTAGCAAAAAATTCCTATGCCTTGCCACCAGGAACTCATAGAATTACTTGTAACAAGGCCAACCAAAGTCTATGTAATCATTGCAAAGCCTTACAAGGCTTCAATTGTACTTGAACTCAAAGTTTCGCAGCTACTTGCTGCTAATTAATAAAGTTACAGTCTTCTTAAAAAAAAAAAATCCAATGTCGATGGAGCAATTATGGGCGGATTCCGCTGGCTTTAGATGACCTTGAGCTCCTAGAGATTGAGTTGATTGGCCGTCGCTTCACCTGGTCTGGTGAGTGCTCAACCCCAACCCTTATGCGGCTTGATTGGGTGTTCTGCTTGGCGTCTTGGGAGGAGCTCTTTCAGGATTCCCTATTGCAGAGCACGGCAGCTAGAATATCTGACCATTGTCTGCTAACTTTGGGTTTCAGAGATAACACCCATGGGACGTTTCCACGACACAGTCGGAAACAGCCTGGGTGGCGACTGTGGACCCCTTGGAACGTCTGGCCACCAAGTTCAAGTACCTGACCATGCCCTAGTCACGGAATCAGCGGTCCGTTGGTAATATCACCGCCAAGCTACATCATCTAGCACCACACTAGAATTGTTACACCGGTTGGAAATCGCGCAAGACAAATCGGCCTTTGTCCCCCACGGAGGACTGGCTGCACCTCCGCCGCACTCACCTCCTTGCAGCGCACCATTGCGCGTGCGCGATCCTCCATTACTTGGGCTCCGGGAAGGGAATGCCAAGTGCCAACAGGGAGTTCTTTCACTGCCAGGCTCGATAAAGGAAGCGTAATAACTTGCCAAGCTGCATGTCGACGGTCGTCTTAAACAGACAAGGAGCCAAGGAGGTTGTAGTCTGGGAATTCTACCACGGGCTGCTGGGCGTTGTTTCAGTACAAGATATTTTTAGGATAATAATTCTTTTTAAAAATTCTTTTTTTTAAAAAAAAATCTTGTACTAAAACATACAGGCTCAGTTTGTCTGTGGAAAGCTTCAAGCCTTTGACTTCAAGACCGCGGCTGTGTCATCTCTCCTTTGAATCAATGGCTCTCCAGCCTTTTGTGAAAAAGAAGAACAAATAAACAACAGAGGACAATCACTAACTATACTGCCAATTAGAAAAAATATTCAGTATGAGGAATTTAAAATCACAAGTGCAAACATTTATTCTGGATAAAGTCACATAAACTTTTAATAGTTGAATACAAGGGAAGGCAGAAGTGCTTTCAATAATGCAGCTTTTTTTCTTGATGCAAAAAATATAGCAATAACTATAGATTTTTTTTCTATGTGCATTTTCCATGAGCATGAGCATGGTTTTCCTTGAAGGAGAAACAACTTGCAGAAAGAGGGTGCACTACTGCTTCCATTGCAGCAAGTCGCGGTCTTTCTGTCCCCGCGGCAATAGGAACCATGCAGACATGGATCCACCGGGGGGCGGAGGATTCATGCGATGGTGCAGCTCGTGCATTAGAGCAAGGTTAATGGATATCGCCGGTTGAAGGCTAAATGCTTTGCCATGTCATATCCAGCTGACACTGTAGCTGGTTCGTGTAATGGCTTGGCTGCAAGAACGGAAGATGCCAATATTTAATGCTGCATTAGCACATGATCATTTGTGAAAGTATATCTTTGTGTCAATTATATTGCATACTGTATTGCCACAGTTGAAAGGAAAGAAAGGCTCATGATAGCCGCAAAGGATCCAGAACGCCGGGTCCTAAAGCTTGCAAAAGGCTGAAAGCGGGCGTTTTGTCCTCGATATGTGGGATGCAGCTCGGCGAAGAACAAGATGCGGGCTCTCTTCTCTCTTGTCATTTCTCACTCCTCCACCTAGGATTTTGTTGACATGGCAAACTATACAGCCTGCCTAGTAGACTTATTATACTTGCTCTTAAGATCCAACGATGGCACGTCCTCCAAATTTAATGCCATCTCCACAACTGCCGTGATAGGAATAGCTCGAATCATGTGCATAGAGCGTTGTGTCAGGATCTCATGATCCGAAGCCAATTTGACAAAGAACATGGTAAATTTGGTGCAAATTGAAGACAGTGAGACCAATCTCAATAGAGTTTTTGAAGTTTCATAGATACTAAATACGCTAATATAAGACTATCCACACTGGGAGCGCTATATTCATCCGCTACGGAGCTCGGCTTTTAGCGTGCGAAACACGCCCTGGAAAAGTGCCTGTAAAGCAACGTACCCGCTATATGTGGAGGAATGGAGGAGGCACGCTAAAGCATGCATGGACCCCACTGCTGCTGCTTTTCTGCACCAGAATAGGGGAGAGAGAGAGTGTGCATGTGTGGGCCCGCTGCTGCAGCTACTTTTTTATCTAACTAAAAAAGTTATAACTCACAAACCACAAAAACACATTAAATTCCGATTGCATTGTTTCAATAAATCCTTCAAAACAAGATCTCACATGGATATATTTAGATAAAATTTATAGAGTATGACAAGTGGGGCCGCTGTTGGTAGTTGGTATAATAGAGTATGGGATATAGTGGATGATGGGTGCGGAATAAACGTATATAGATGAGAGAATCTTGATGACTAGGATGTATAGAGGATGGAAATAGAGGTTCATGAGTGCGGATAGCCTAACACTGTACTGATGAAGAGAGAAATCGTGAAAGTTTTATAGGAGTATAGATAGTTTCATCCCCGATAGTTTTATGGGGATGAAACTCTTCTGCGCTGTTTTCAAAATCTGGGTGCGATGGAAAATGGAACATGAAATCCCCAAACTTTACTTCGTCCCAATTGCGTGCAAGGTTTTAAATCTAAGATATGAAAGGGTGTGGCCACTGGCTAGGATAAGTTTAGTGCTAACAAATTGAAGATGCTAAGGCCAATCTCAATGCAAGTTTCATGGTTCAGTTTCGAAAACTCCCATACTTTAAAAACAGTGTTGAAGAGTTTCATCACCATGAAACTCTCTGTACTCCCATAAAACTTTCAGGTCAACCTCAATAGGGAGTTTTATAGAGTTTCAAGGACATTAAATACATGTGTCTTTTTTGTTGATCCAATTGCCTCAGTCTTAGGAGACCCTGGATGAATGTGAGCTTCATCATTCAGTCATAAATCAAGTTGATCCTTCCCTGTGGCCTGGGCAGTGCCCATGTGCCTCTGACCCGATGCTTGATGAATTTCTTTTAATTGCTCATGAAGGGCGGTCAGCAACGCGGGAGCAGGGTTGTGGCAGTTGCCCCGACAAAATTGTAAGCTTCCAAATCTCATCTATGCCAGTTGGGTCTGATTTAAATGCTTCCAATCTAGTCACAAAAACAGTCTTTGGGGGTAGACACTGGCGGAACCAGGGGCAGCAGGGGTCGTGCCACCCCCACAGCCCCCCACCCGCCTCCAAAAAATGAATTTTTTATATCATAGAAAAATGAAGCATACATAAAAAATCATACATCACAAAATTTGCTCTTTTCACCTATTTGTCATGATAATATTTTTTTCTTGTGAATACTAAATACATATGTGAAATACTATTGAACCGTATATTTTTTATATATATTTGCCATATTTATGAAACACCATCTATTGTTCATCCCCTTAATCAGAAGTTCTGGTTCCACCACTATATGTGGAGGCATCAGCCACACAAACACATACCCACCTAGAAGTTGTTCATACAGAAAACCTAAAAAATTATCCATGAGTAGAATGAGGGTTCACAGATTCAGGATCAATCACCTCATACAGAATATGTCACAAAACAGGGAAAACATACACAAACCCCTGCTCAACAAATGGAGAAGGGTGTTCAGGGCAGTGAGGACACAAATCTAGAACCCGTAGATGTGCTCCTACAAAACATTGCAAAACCTCTAGATCATCCATTACTTCCCAACCCAGAGCCAATTCTAAATGTAGTATAATCTTGTCGAAGACCCGACTCTAGTTCATAAACAACACAAAAGCATCCATCTAGCAAAGAAAGCACATTCTCGAGTGGGAAGCATACTATGCAGATCGCTCAAGATCTTCTCTGTAAAAACCTAGGGGAAATGCAATAGTCAGCTCTGTCACAAAGCATGACTAACTTGGAAACTTTTTTGCAGCATCTGGACCAACCTCTCAACATGCATGAGATGGGAGATCCTTTAGATGCTGGTGGAGCATGGTTCCAAGGACATGAAGACTAGCGGTGCCAAGTCGAGTGGCACTACAAGCAAGACCATGGTGGCTTAGATGTGCCATCCCTATTCATGTAGTAGGGATTGTTTCCCCAATGAGTTCCCTATTTGGCATCAACACCTAAAGAGTAGAACGCGTTGGGCCCTGTGTGGCCATCTCAGGGTGAAGCTACCCTTGTATCGCACAAGACTTTCATGATCGTTACTACCGGCTGGCCTTGTTGCCTTCGACATTAGATTTGCACTATTAGCACTTGATGTATGGGGAGATAGTATTGGCCTGCTGACTCTATTGCCTTCGGCTACTCCCAATTATTTGTAATGGCTTCCTAGCAATTTAGCCATCGGTCAGTAGTTTGGACAAAATTTGCTCCTATGCAACTTCGTCAATTTCCCAGTAGCATTTATCAAGATTAATGGCTCAAAAGATTGCTCCCTATTGTGTTGGAATGTTAGAGGCCTTAATGAAGAGGCCAAGAGGGCAAGCGTAAGAAATCTCATAACCTCATTAGGAGCCATGCTCATTTTCCTCCAGGAGACAAAGATAGAAATACCCCAACTGATGACAATTGACAAACTAGTGGTAGGAACCTCAGGAGGCATTTTATTAGTAGCTGTTGATCAATACTTCAAATTCACAACATTGCAAGCAACTGAATACTCCATCTCTGCAAAGATAACAATGTTGCAAGATAACACGTCTTGGTGCTTAACTGGAGCATATGGTCCACAAACTAACCCAGAAAAGGTGGCGTTCCGCAAAAGATTTCGGTCCTTAAACAACAAATGGACGCTCGGTGGCTAGTACTAGGAGACTTCAATTTAATATATCGGGTGTAGGATAAAAATTATCAATAATAAATATCTAGATGCTAAACAGATCCAAAGCCATCATAGACAAATTATAGTTGGCATCATTGTATGCTAAACAGATTCAAAGCCACCCATAGGGTGAAGATTCCTTGCACCTATAGGGTTGTTTTTTGGATGTGCTCATTGATAATGTGCTGGTTGATAATGCAACTTGCAAAGGCTCCTTCTGCATAATAGTTTGCCCCATCAATTCCATACCACTACCATCCATCTTATTTATCGCTCCCCACACTAAAGGTTTTGGGTTTCATGAATATCAGACAACATGATTACATGAGCTTTTGACGAATAACCACCGGATTGAAGTTGGAATGAAGTGGTGTGATGATGCTACCATCTCAACCTTATATATTACTAGTTAAATGTCCGTGCGTTGCTACGGGTATACATAGAATCCCATGACATACATCCACTTAGGTCAATAAACATCCCATAAATATATATAAATTCTGGGTGACATTATTGACGACTATTAAGTACTAAATTTACCCATCAACTAACTCTTGAAAGAGGCACATTTGCGATCACCAACATAGACTTGGAGTTTACACTGACAGATTTCCACGAGTTTTGGTGAATCCTTGTTTCTACAGGTACATATCAGAAAAAGCTATTAAAAAGGACCAATATGACAGATTACAAGCACCTCAAATGATGAATTGGAATGCATCATTGCGAAGAGCTCGTCGAGACGATCAAAACGGACATATCATTTGCCTTTTTCGGAGTTCCGGATAAAAAGATATCAAATTGGCGACAAAGGTTGCACTAGAGGACTCCAAGAGATCCAAGAAAACATCATGCCGAAGCGGCCCACAAACGGGCCCAGAGTGGGACCGGCCGGTCCCACCTTGGACCATTCGGTCTGGCCCAGGCCCGGTTCATGGCCCGCTTTGACCCACGTGCTCCACCGCCTTAGGGTTTCAATCTCAGTCGTCCATCAAAGTCGGTTTGATCCAAGGGCTCATGTTCATCCCACCGGGCTATAAAAGAAGGGCAGGACCCCCTAGGGGAGGAGACTCATTCATTTGCTATTCTCTTAAACCCTAATAGTGAGATGGAGAGTGAGGGAAGAGTTTAGATCTAGTCTTTAGGTAATAGTGAGATGGAGAGTGGGGAAGAGTTGGTGGTGCCCTCTGTTGGTGCCCTGTACCTTGGCGGGATCAAGCTCTACTTGAGTTTGCTCCTGGGATGTCTCTGGTCATCAACTTTTGATGCAAGTAAGTTCTATGGCTTTATTGTTTATCTAGATCACGACTCTCTTTGAGTGCTTTATTCTCTTTCTAGGGGGAGTAGAGTATTATCGTAGGTGTAAGCATGGTGCTTAGGCTTAGGATAATCGTGGATGCACCCTATATTCCAGTGGTGGTTGGGAGTGACATTCCTGTTAGTCCACCTCCCATCTGTAGGCCAAGTAGGATGTAGTTGCTAAGAAGATCAACATCCTTTATCGGTGTCTCTCCTTATGTAATGTCTCCAGTCTGCAATAGAAGACATAGGCTTACCCAAGTTAGAAGGAGAAAACCATAGTTATCCTCTCTACTCTCCTATTATCATCAACCTTGATTGCTGCTATCAACCGTATTAATTGCCACCCTAGTTCTACTTTAGTTTCCACCTTAGTCTAGTCTCTATCTTCACCTTATAGTTACCCCTAGTTAAGTTAGACTATAGTTGATCTCACAACGGTATCCATGTGCTTGCGGATTATTCGGTGGGTGTTAATAGATATCAACGGACATACAACAAATAGTGGAATTCGTCCAATATTAAGCAATCTAGCCATTTTGTTAGCAATCTTGGAATAACCAGGATCTGTAGCGAAGGTTTGACACATCGTGTCTAGTCTAAAGTTGTCTAATGTAAATAGGAGATCGAGCATATATTTTGGATTCTCCAGAGCAAAGGAATCATCGTGTTGCGCCAACATTTCATTTCCATCCTTTTGTTTTCTATCTTTGCCTGAGCTTGCTGAGACCTTATATTTTGCATCCTTCGATGTTCATTTGTCTCACCTCCCTTTGCTCAACTATCACACTTGT
>JADLZL010007069.1:600000-817123 GCA_015844335.1 Chrysopogon serrulatus | reverse complement strand
GCTACAATAGTATTTGATTTGTGCGTTTGTGGATACTATTTCTATATTCTAAATGGTGGCATGATTTAATACCACACCCCTTGGTGTTATGCTGGGGATGACAACTTGGCATTCTAGTAGCGATGCTATGCCCATAAGCATTTTTAGCGCCGTTGCTGGAGATAACATTAAGAGGTGTCAACAGATGGCGCTACAGATCCACTGCCATGGATCTCCAGGATGCAGCTCCACTTCAAGCTCTACAGCATGCCTGACGAACAACAGGTACCATATGCAGTCCTTCATTTGATAAGTGTTGCATATCTCTGGTTCATGAAGACAACGTGGACCGCACCCATCCGAGACTAGACGGTATTCGCACGACTCCTCCGCCACTAGTTTGGCCATCTCATGACCGCGGACTACCTTGCTCCGCCACCTCGACAGACTAAAACTATGGACGACTACACTGACTCCTTCACAACATACGTGCCATGCTCTGGATTCACCAGTGAAATCAACCATGCCCACCTCTTCGTTGCAGCATTGTCATTAACATTGCGGGCAAACATCGATGAGCTTCAGCTGAAATCGATGGCCTCAAGACCATGAACAGCAACATCCTGCAACGCCACCACCAGTGACGGTCAAGCAGGAGGTCACGACTTTGATCTACCCCTGCCACGTCAATGACGACTATAGGCAACGACCCTACTACTGACGACGACAATGACATGGTGCACAACAACACCGACTATGCTGCATACACCAGCAATAACATCGACTCATCCTCACTGGATGGGGACTCCGTCGAGGACATGCATGCTGTTGTGCTAGCACCACCAGTTCTCCATGTCACCGACCTTGACACCAACATCGACACCAGCTTACTTGCACAGCTTCGTCTGCTATCATAGATGAGCACGAGCTACAGGTCATCTCCACCACAATTGAGATGCACACTGTAGCACCAGCATGGTCACTATGTCACGACATTTTTCGCTACTACGGTTGCTACTGCATCCCTGCGACATCGCTGCTCCTCCAGGTTTTGTTTGAAGCTTGGGGTCCAACCTCTCCCCAGCTTCTAGCTGTCAGGCTTTACATGGCATCCTCGACACCGACAACACAGGCCTTCCCCTCCAGCCTACTCCTGCTACAGGAGTGGCCAAGGCACAGCTACCTTCTGTCACAGCTGTTTTCTTCGACGACATGGCCAACAGTTCATTCACATCGAGGGCCTTAGCATTGGGGCAAAGGACGATAATAGCCTACTCCTATCACCAGACGACTACACTTTAGGGGACCTCTTCTTCGGCAACTTACAACACTTCTACACCTCTCCACCAACTATGGTTCCAATGGCAATCTGTCGCCGTATCAGGGGGCTATTCGATGCTGGACAGAAATATGAATTTCTGTGACCTCCTCGAGTTATGTATACACTACACCTTTTAGGTATCCTACCAGGCACAGTATTCTGAGTAGGTATCGGTGATCACATAGAAGAATTTGGCCCCTTCAGCCACTACATCCATGGATACATCGACGCCTGCAGTTACTGCTCCTATTCTCAGGCAACTCAAACAACAATGACACCTACACCCTGGGACATGTCCTAATTCAACTAGTTGAGCACAGTTGGGGACCGGATCGATCACCAAACGGCATCACCGAGTGGACTAGTCTTCAACACGAGGACGCCGCTGATCAGAAAGGAGAGAGCTATGTCACACGCCTAACGCGGGTAGTGACCGCTGACGACGAAACGGGCCGGGAGGGCCGTGAGGGGTGCGCCGCCCCTGGTCAGCCCCACGGCCTGCCCTAGGGGCAGAGAAGGGGGCGCACACACTAGAAGGGGCGGCTGCTGCCCTCGTGCGCCGCCGCGGCGCACGTCTCGCTGCCACACTTCACTTCCATGTTTCCCGCAAACTTCGTTTTTTGTTATTTTACCAATTTGGAAATAATTTGTTATTTAGATTAAAGTTAGTGGATTGATTGGGGAAAGAAGGAATTCATGTTCGATATGGATTCCTCTGCCTTAATTGTAGGTTAAGTCTGATACAAACTATAAATACTAGGAGCATGTAACCAGATTAATCAAGAAAGTATTGGGTGAAAGCTCTCAATCTCCTCTCTCTCTTCTTCTTCTGCCGCCGCCGCCTCTCTGTCTCTACGCGCATGCCACCGCCACCTCTGCCTCCTAGCGCCGCCACACCCCACCGAAACCCTAGGGCGCGCTGCCCTAGGCCACCCGCCGCCTCCTCACCGTCACCGCCCGTAGCCCATCCACCCAACTCGCTTCGCTGTTACAATTGTACTAGTTCATCATCCTTGTTACTGCATAGGCCAACATTTAGAATAGAAAAGTTTATATCTCTATTTAAGTTTTTATAATCTGAAATTAATAAAAAATTTCAAAAGACCTCGGATAAGAAATAACTTCAACAAAATTTGCAGTCTTCGAAGGTATCTATAGCTCAGTAGTTTACTACTTTTATTTGAAATCATTTAGTGCCTGGAAATTTTTATCTTCAACTGAGAAACGACCTAAATCAAAGTTACGATAGACAAAGAGTTATGCAACTTTTTTTTATTTAAAAACATTAGCAGCATGTAAATTCTTTTTAAGGTTAATGAGTTTGAAATTGACATTTTTTTTAATTTTTCAATTGACCTCATATGGAGAAATGATTTAAACCAAAGTTATAGTACTTGAAGAGATCTAAAATTTTCAGTTAAGTTTTAAATTTTATTCATTTAGGGTCTAAAATATTTCTTATGATATTCACTAAAGTAAATATAAAAGGAATATATCAGCTATTTAGTTACGAGTGACTTTGTGGCACAGTGATATATGAGGACTAAGACTTGTTGCGGCCACGCGGCCATAGGGAGCTGGCTAGCGGGCCTCAAAGATTTATTTTTTGATAATTTTGGCTTGATTTATAAATTTTGAAAACTAATTTCTAGAAATGGTTAGGTTTTAGCTAGCATCTAGAAATCGATCTCAGAGGCGGTTGAGTTTGGATCCACTTGCATAGATCGATTTTAGAGAGGCGACAGGTGCTACTGCATAAATGATTTTTATAGGTGCCTTTTTTTTTTAAGACGATTTTAATTAGCAAACCATCTTTAACCAGCTCTAGGAGTACTGTAGCTTACAAACTATCACTGGATTTATATTTTCAGGGGAAGTTGGCTTAAGAGAATCATCCATTAAAATATGTTTTTCAAGGATTATTGCTTTTGTCAACTGCCACTCAAAATGGGTGATTTATGGAAATCAATATTCAAGGATGCTTGAGTAGGTCTTTTCACCCCCCCCAAAGATAACTACAACATAAATAATTAGCATTGAAACTTTTTAAAATAAAGTCAAATGACTACAAAACTTATATCAAAATATAGGGTATGATGACTCCAAAAACTTTGTAGTTGATGGGATTTTATTTTATATATAGTTATTTAATTTTGAATGCAGACACAACCTATATAAGAGTCGTAGTGCTTGATGAGATTTAAACATTTATAGTTAAAGTTTTTGTATTTAAGATTATTTACTAGTCCAAATATTGATTACAAGACTGTACATATTAGTACAAAATGATAGCATAATATGTTTAGTCAAAGTGAGTGTGCGGTATGGTGATATAAGGTGAGACGCACGAGACCAGAGGTGGGTTTCTAAATGCACCTTATTTACCCTACCAAAAAAACAAAAAAACGTTCCTACGTGAGATGTGGTTGCTTATTTTATGGATTTGTCTATACCTCATTCGTGTGAGCCATCATGTGATTTTTTTTCATCTCCTGATACTGTTCATCTTCCTCCTCCGAACGCCCGTCGCCGCTCAAAGCCCCGCCGTGGAAGGGTGAGGTCTCACCGTGCCAGAGCTGCAGGCAAGACCCTATTGCGCCCGCGGCGGCCCCCTCTTCCGTTCCCTCTCCTAGCCGCCGCTTTCTTCTCCAACTCCGGCGAACGGCCACAATGTCTCTGCCCCTGACCTGGCCTGGCGACCTCCATTGCCGTTGGGGCCCTAAGCCCCCCAGCTGCCATCCCCACTGCCTGGCCAGCCAGCCTCCCTGGGCCCCTTCTTTTTCTAAGGTCACCGGAGTTGGGAGAGAGAAGAAGCTTGCCGGAACCCTAACTCGTAGATCCAGGAGGAGTAGGAGGAGGAGGATGAGGAGGAGCTGCCTACCGGCACCGACATCGGAGTTAGGGAAGGAGGTGGGGGAGGTGTCGAGTAAGTTGCCATATCACACGAGTGAGCTTGAGTTTTTACCTATACTCCCTCCGTCCTAAAATAACTTTCGCTTTTCGTTTCCCGAGAAATAATTACCGGTAATTTTTATAAATAATAAATATCATCGATTAGTATCATAATTAATATCATCGGAAATATCTTTGAATCTAGTTTTTTAATAAATTTATTTGGAGATATAAATATTGCATATATTTTCTATAAATCGAGTCAAATTTATGGCACAAAAATGATAATTATTTTAGGACGGAGGGAGTATAAAGGAGACGCATCGAAGTGCTGTGGTTTTAAATTAGTGCTGTGGTTTTAAATTAGTGGGTCCCACTCCCACCAACTGATACCTATTGTTGTCTATCAGTGCAGATTTTCTGACACATATTTTGAACGCTATAATTGTGTTTTTTTTTTATTTAACGGAGAGAGTAAATTACAAACAATCCCGGATAACTGTTCGGTTGTGCTGCTTGCTGCCTCAGCCGCAAACTTTCTCAGCTGGTTCTGTTTACGCATTGAAAAAAAATCTAGAAGCAGGCACTCCTAAAAAAATCAGAAGCGAGCACCAAATAATGTACGGTTACGGCGTAATCGGATATTCAGATGTGGAGTTGACACGTATAACGTTGAATGCATATATGGGTATGGATTTGTTTTTTTTTCTTTTTTGCAAATTACATAGTACCCACAGCACCCACAATCCCACTTAGAGAACAAGACCGTAAATTCAGAAAAATACGAGCTCATGTGCCAAACTCAGATAGGCACGGAACCTAATCAACTGCAATATTGATTTGTCTTGTTATATACAAACAAATATGTATCAAATATGGGACTAGTAGGATGAGGATAACATTGGTCATGATTATTTCTCAGACATTTAATAATAAAGGAAAAAACTTATGCATGACACTAGCATTTTATTTCTACTAGCAGTTTTTCTTGATAACAGCTAGCAGAAATTGATCCTATTTCTAGTGGCGGATTTCTTAAGAAACCGCCAAGAGAAATATGATTTTTATTGGTGGTTCGTTAAGAAATCCGTCACTAGAAATCATGTATTTCTACTTTGGCGGTTCCTTAAGAAATCCGCCAGTTCCTTAAGAAATCCGAAATAATTTGATATTGATTTTTTGAGTTTTTCAAACTTTCTCAGATGGAGATTTCTACTGGTGGTTTCTTAAGAAATCCGCCACTAGAAATAATTTGATATTGATTTTTTTGAGTTTTTCAAAATTTCTTGGATGGAGAAACTCCCAAAATAAAAGTTGTAGATCTCAAAAGTTATGAAACTTTATAGTTGACAACGTTTTCATTTGAAATCATCTTTTTCATGGAAAACTATGTTTGAATTTGTCAAATTTGAAATTCAAATTTTGCGAATGACCTTAAATGAAGAAACTCCCAAAATAAAAGTTTTAGATCTTGAAAAGTTATGAAACTTTGTAGTTGACAACTTTTCATTAAATTCTTTTTAGGACCTCAAACGCTCAATTTATACTCGGTTTTGGATAATATGTGGAGAAAGAAAAAGAAATATGGACACATTTGAGTGTGTGGTGCAAAGGATAAGGGAGGGATCACGCGAGGGGCAAGTCATGGGTTAAAAGGCCGGCGGCCACGTAGCATGAGATTTTCGTGCGAAAATTGCTGCAGCTTACGATTTTCGCGAGGCCTCTCTAGTGCTTAATTTTTTTTTTTTTAAAATATTATTTTGCTATTTTTTTTTTTGCGTTTTTACGGGCAGCCGGTGAAAAGCTGGTAGAAATCAATTTCTCTACGGCGATTTTCAACAAACCACTAGTGGAAATGGTCCATTTCCTCTGGCCTCTAAAATCTTCTCTGTACTAGTGAATTGTTTTCAATTCTTCCAGAAACTTTAGTCAAATGCATAAACTTTTGAAAGAGCTATAAATTCTCTAAAATCTCAAAAAATCAGCGGCGTTGCCACGCCCTCATTTGAATAGGCCAGTTCCATCATTGCAGAACTTCATATATTTCTAGAGGTTGCAAGAGTTGCTTAATTATTGATAGTCATACAATAAAGGACTGCCGCTTAGCTGATAAAGAGACTATTTGAAATCATACATGGATACATCTATAACAAAAGAGATGCAAAATCATGCATGATCATATATACACCAATCAACTGCTGCCATCCAGAGACGATTACTCCTTTTCTCCTACTGCTATCTATCTGATTTTGACATTGCAGCTCCTAACAATGTTGACACTTTATACTCACTATCATATCTTAGTGCAATCTCTATAATTGTGAAGAGAAGTAGATGATATATTAGAATCTGATGAGACAAAGGAGAAAGACATAGAAGCAAATCTGCATAAATTATGATATTCTTAGTTTGAATATTTAGCTCCACTGTTGAAGATGCTATATTGCAATTTGTATTTCATAGCTAAAAAATACATTATATAAATAAATAGCAGGTAAGCAGAGTTGTGCTCTAGCAGAGGCCTCAAATTAGGCATGCTATGTTTAGGAAAGGTAAGATCAGATTGATAAATTTTGCTAGGATTTTTAGTAATAATCTCATGTGTTTCAATAATATAAGGTAAGTGGCTAAATGCATATTAAAACATGAAGATTTGGTTTAGGGAGAGTTTCATAGGAGCCTTTACTTTCGTAGACTGTATTGATCAACTGAAGTTGCTTCACCTTCATAGTCCTTTAAAACTGGGTCACATTAAACTGAAAGGCAATGGATATAAAATATAGCGGATTGTACATTTATGGATCATCATCATATGAACTGCAGCTGATTCTTGGCAGTCATTTTACATGTGTGCGGATGGAGACATTTTCTGTTAGTAGGTGCTAACAATATAAATTTTTGAGCGAATGTTAACAATATAAATTGCAGAGAGGAGGTAGCCACTTGTATGCCTAAAAATGGACACAACTCTACGTTGAATTTTTTTTAAAGAAAGAATACTAGATTGGCTGTCTGTTTTACCAAACCAGGTTACTTATTTTTCTTTCAAATTTAGAGGTATCACTAAAATTCATATATCTATTCTTCTTATTACAAAATATATGCAGCTCTGTTTCTGCTTCTCGGTAAAAAAAAAAAAAAAAAAAAAAAAAAAAAAAAAAAAAAACTTAGATGGAAAGATAGAGACTATTGTACTACAAAGCAACACAAAAGAAACTTCTTCAAGTGCAAGAAAAAATACAATTTGCTTCAAGACAGATGAACAAATAAAGTAAATGTGTTGCATAACTTTTGCAGTTATCTCTCTTTTTAAATTAGAGCTTCAGACTTCTATTAATTCAACAAAATATGGTAATCGTTTACGCTGTAAATATGAGAAAGGAGAGTATAAAATGTCATTTTATTTGTATGGAATGATTAACTCTACCGATGTAGTTAAAGCTAAGCTATTTTGCACATATAATCATAATTTTTAATATGCTGCCGATATAATTTCCATGACTTATTTTTTTTTGAATATGATGTTTAGACTTTAGACATCATGCTGTTTATGATGCTTAAACCTCAACATACCTCATGCTGTATCAACTGTGTTAGATAAATTTCTCCAATTAGCTCAGGATAATACAACAATGATTTTTCAGTTAACTTTGTCCAGTTAGCTGTACAGAATGATACAACAATGATTTTTCAAAATCTATGACAAAAATTGACCGGAGCCACCTCGACCTAGTTTGTGTTTGTGTGAAGTAAATTAAAATGGGATAAGAAAACTTGCCTATCGAGCACATTACCTGTCACTGAAAATCCACCCAAATTGATGGTATCTATGACGACTAAAATTGACCGGAGCCACCTCGACCTAGATAGACTAATTGGATTCCATCTTGTAAAATCATGTACTGTAAACTTCAGCACGCATCAAGATTCAAGCATCATCGAGGGGAGGCAAATCTACGCATGAGAAACAGCCCCGGCATGCTGGTCCTCATTTGCTTCGATTAGAGCTTCCCTGCGCCATTGCCACAGCCCACAGTGGCACCAGCATGGTACTGGTCGTCAACGCGTCGGCGGAGTCGCGGGATGGCCGGATGCCGCCGCGCATTTCTGCGTTTCTCCATTAGGGTTCGGGTGAGGCCTAGTGGTTTACCACTGGTAGCATGTCAGTCGTGGGCGCGGCCGCCCGGCCAGTTCAGCGTGCCGCGGGCCAAGGAAAAAAAGCAACGCCGGCCTGATCTTTTGCACCTTGTCCTGCTCCCACGCCATGGCCCATAAATGGCCCCTGCTCCCCGGCGCCGCCGCGGCCAGCGCCCCGCGCGCCACCACTGATCCGGGTGGCCCCGGCCTCTAGGAGCCTATGATTTTTGAGCACCCGAGAGGAGGGGACGGGAACCTCCCGAATAAGTGGAGTATAGTTTGGTGAGGATTCGTGAGGGCTTGTTGTCCCTGTTCCGGCGCACGTTCGGAGAAGGAAGCAGAAGTGCAAGGCCGACGCGGCGACACATCTTCTCCCGCTGGGCCGATGTTGACGCCCGTGGCGGTGAGAGGACAGGAGGAGCCGGCGGCAAGCTAGCGCGCACAGTATTGCAAGCGACGGAAGGAGCACAGAAAGTTCGCGGAAGCTCGATCGGGGAGGGCGAACTGGATGGCCGGGAGCAACGGCTGGCGACGTGGCCCTATCAGCTATGCGAGACATTTGGCAAAATAAAATGCTAGAGTCACTGATACAGATTTCGTCTATTAAAGATAAAGATTTGTGTATAAACTAACAGCATCAGCGGCCCGCCGAAAGACTCCCCACCACAACCTGCACCAAAGTGCTCACCACCACGTCCAGTCCCCCTGATTAGCCTGCCAATGTGGTGGAAAGCTGCGACCTCGGACTGATGAAATCGTCCTCCCACACGACCATGAGTATGCGTGCCGCCGGTCGCCACAAGATGTGCTTGCCCTGGTCCATGCGTAGCACCAGCATGGCTGCGGTTGGCAGGATGATTCTTAGGCATCGTCGACGGCACGCGCTGCTGGCATCCTGAGCCTACCACTTCCGCGTAAGAGCGACGGAGCAGGGTTTTTGGAGCACTACAACACCTAGGGTTAGTCGCAGTTCTGATTCATGTGCGAAGAGATCGGCCAGGCAAGTGGTTCTGTATCTAAAATATTTCTATGAGAATTTAGATCCCTACCGAATGGGGTCCTTATACAAGCCGATTTACTCAATCGCACTCTACAAAAAAGGGAGCTCGGATACCAAAAAGTGTGTGCGACTTACCCAGCAACTGCGCCGTAATTCATTTTGCCTCGGCTATCATGTTGGTTTGGCCGAAGGTCCAACCTCCAAGACCCGCAAACATGCCGTTTGTCTTTGTCAGAACATAAATACTCCCTTTTTCAAGTTGCTTATTAAAAGAATGAGCTAGCGCCTTGGGTATGGCATGTTTCAAATTTTGAAAATAGTATATACAAGTAGAGTACTAGCTAGTTGGTCTGGTCCCTGCTGATTTTCCATGTCCGATGTCCAATGGTATCTTCAGATTATTGTTTATTGTGAGTTAAAGCCACAAAACAAGCAGCTTTTACTCGTCTGTTTGAATGGTACGGTGTAATATGGTTACAGATGGTGCTGATCTAAATTAAAAAAAACTGGAGCGTGCCAACTTCTTGAGATGTCTGACGCGAATCTTAAGTTTTCTCAATTTGTTAAAAAAAAAAGAATGAACGCCTTGGCGCCTTTGCATGGCAAGTTGCAACTTTTGAAAACGGCGCCTTTGCATGGCAAGTTGCAACTTTTGAAAACATGTACATCAATAGTAGTATATTATAGTAGCTGGACTGGACTATCTTCCCAACACAGTTATAGATCCTGCCAACTAAACCAGAATAAAAAGTGAAAATACACGTCGTGAGATGGAGCCGATGGTCATCGTTTCACACTCCTGTGCCTGTGCTTCAACTTCTTCCTACAGGAACAGCAGGCAGAAGCCGCATCTGGAGTACACACATATCAATCTGCACACAAACACTGGGAGCGCCTCCTCGCGCACCCCCTTTTGGCACCACCACAGCGCACCACCAACAACACACACACACACACTTCTGGCACACACACTCTCAGGAGGAGACATAGCAGTGGTGGCCAGAATCGTTCAATGAGGTAGGTGCCGCATCCTTTTTTCTCAAGGCATTTTTCTTCCGATTTAGAGATATTATATATCTAGGTGCATAGCAAAAGATACATATCTAGCTAGAAAAGCTAAAATGATCTAACAGAGGGTGGTATTTATCAAGCCGGAACCATCAAGTTTTTCTTCTGGTGGTATTTATCAAGCCGCAGGAAACATCGAAGTTTTTCTTCTGGCGGAAAATACTAGCGTTCAGTCCCAAAACTCCGCAGGAACCATCCTCCGGCGGAAAATACTAGTGTTCTTTTGTAAAGATATTTTTATATGTTTTCCTCACTACTAAATTATAAAGATCTAGATATAATATGTAAACAGAAAAAATTTGTGTGTAAACTCTAGTCAGACTCCTCAAATTGATTTTGAAACCTTTGAGTTTTTTTGGAGTTGTTTAAATTAAAAACCCGCTCTGGGTATTTTCGAGTGAAATTTTTATAGATAAATTTTTATATGTTCTCCTGACATTGTCCACATACAGGGGCCCACCTGGCCTTAGCAACGACAAGCAACAGAAAATAAGTTGGGAGTGGTGGGTAATAGCATCGCAAATATACTCTGGTGAGACAACAGACAATGTCTTTCTCAAGGGCAGAAGGTACTGGACTGGTGGGAAGAGTGGCAGCTGCATAAAAGCATCCTTGTCTTGGGCAGCCTCGCCATTCAGTTGCACCTCGCAATCTGTGCCCCCAATCGTAAGTGGCCTAATCTTAGGCTCCCCGCTAAAGTGAGCTTTAGACTTCTTATCTCGGGTGTCGTACCTCGGTGGCGGCGCTCTTGCGATATCCATCTTTTTTGGAACTTGCCACACTCTTCAACCGCCAGAAATGAAGCTGCAGTACCGTTCCTCTTCTGTGAACGATGGCGGCATCCACGACCTAGAGGTGATATGGGCCCCTATCTTGCTTGGTACACCTGGGTGGATAATCGGATGACCATATCCGCCTACAACATCGAAGATAACGAGCTTTTGGATGAGGCACATGGGCACATGGTCGGCCACTCAGGTATATATATTTTTTGCTCATGAACTACTTCCTCACTACTAAATTATAAGGCGTTTTAAGGCTTTTGTAAATATATTAATTTAATTATGTATCTAGATATAATATGTAAGTTTTCTAAAAATTTGTTTCATTGTGAATAGATAAACTCTGACCTCAGACTCCTCAAATTGATTTTGAAACCTTTGAGTTTTTTTTGATTAATTGACCATTTAAATTTTCCAATTTATTTTTTCTCTTTATTATAATATGTGCCCAGTAAAGAATTTTAATCTCAATTTTCTTCATATAGTTCATACAACTAAATGCTTTACAAAAGATAACCAACTCAACTTCATTCTAACAAAACAAATTTCAGGAAATACACTTTTTTTGGAAAAAATTTAAAAATTTTTAAAACAAAATAAAAAGTCTTGGGTTTGTAGGCTACACCTAATATTAAAGAGCCAAAAATTTTATTCCAATAAGTGATAATTTGTATGTTAGTAGATACTAAGCAAACTAAAAATTTAAAGTATTTCACATGATAGAGATGACATGGATATTTTTTTTGTATTAATAAGAGATGACATGAATTTAGTGAGGAATGATGTTAACATTTATTGGGGTCACTTAGTGAGGAATGATGTGGATACTTTGCATGAAGAGAGAAATCATCTAGTATGGTGGTATTTTATATACTGTGTATACATATATATTTGATTATATAAGAACTCTTGCAAATTTTTTCAAAATGTAAAAAAAATCAGTAAGCTAGCATTTTGAAGAAAACCCAATTTAATGTTTTTGACTAAAATATTAATAAAGGAATGAATATGTGAAGTTGTTTGCAAATAAAACTAATTAACAATCAAGCAAATATTCAATTTAATTAATCAACAATGCAACACATAAAAATGATAATGCATTTAGGTTAAATGTTAATGATGATTATGATTAGTGAAGGTTTAAAAATAATTTTGTGCCTAATGCATGCTTAACACTGAGGTATTAGAATATGTGATGAAATAAATACGATAAGTAGATAACTTGTATGTTAATAGATTTTTTAAAATATTTTTTATATGATAGAGATAATGAATATTTTTATTTAAGAGATAACATGGATTTAGGGGGAATGATGTGGACACTTTGCATGAAGAGAAAATATTTAGTGGGTCACTTGAGTGGGGAATGATGTGGGCACCTTGCTTGAAGAGAGAAATCATCTAGTGGGGTTTGTCTTTCTAAGAGTATATAGATATAGATAGGTGGTGGGGTAACATTTTTAGAAAACATAGTAGACATCCAATAGCTATTATTTTTTTTTGGAGGCAATCCAATAGCTATTATTGTTAATGATGATTATTAGCGTCTAAGAATATAATTTTGATAATAATTTTGTTTGTACTTGTGTCGTGAGAATTAATGTTGAGGTTCCAAAGAAGTCTGGCAAACTATAAAGTTTACATTACATTATTAGTTACGGATGTTAATGATTTGGGCATTTTATTTCTCAATTAATCAATCAGGTGGCGGTAACTCTCTACGTGTTTTGCACATGGTGGTCGCCCTCGGCTGACAAAGGGTTATTAGCTGCAGCTGTTGTGCTTTTTATTCTTGGGATTTTCAGATGCTTCGAGAAGCCCTTTTTAATCTCAGGAGGGCTAGCTTTAAAGCCTTGCTCACTTATTTCCGATCAGCCTCGAGGACAGCGATTAGTGCCAACAGAGAGTAGAGCTTGAAAAGTATATACAAGAAGCAAGGGCTATATATAATTGTGCAACGCAGGACAATAGCAACAGGCAGCAATTTCCTGCGCCAACATTGGCGGAGGCTGAAAAACTGTCTTACATGGAGAATCTCTCTATGCCTGACAAGCTGTTCGTGGACTATACATACGCCTATAGTGACCGTCTTCACAAGCTGGAATTCTTGTGCCTTCTGGATATCAAAGATACCTTTGAGGTGCTATGTGAAGGGCTCTCCAGAACTTTCAATCTTATTTATACCAAGCTCTGGCAATCTAGTGATGAAAACCGTGATTCGTCCTACTGGTCCACCCTCTTTTCGATCCTTTTGTGGAACATTACCCTAACATTTCCGATCGCACCCATAATCCTCTTCCACATCAGCCATAAACAAGCCTACAGGGGAAGCGACATCAAGGTTACATATCTATTACTATACATCACATATTTTTCGGAGATTATTTCAGTGCCCACAAGATTACTCTCTCACTTTGGCTGGTGGACTAATATGTCTAGTAGCTTTCTCAAGTACTGTGTAACATTAATCTTCGAGGCTATAGAAAGGTTGAATTCAAAATTATTTTTTTATCCCTCACACCTCTCTCTCCTCGAGGGTGCCCAACATAGCCTTGTAGATGTCTTGGCTGATAAGAAAAGGTGCAAAATTCTAACCAGCTGCATAGCAAAAGGCCCCAAGTGCTGCCAGGATCTGCTTCTGCAGTATTGGTTCGGGCGCAGCTACTTCCATGATGTCGGGAACAAGGAGGGCATTACAGCATCGGTTCTTGCACATGCTATACTAGATGGATGGATGAATTACATAAAGGATATTGAGACTTACTGGAAGTTCAGTGATAGCAGGGGCCACTGGACACTTGAGCGCCATGCATGCCAAGAAAAGATCCTTTGGGACAGTCTGGAGAGGCCCTTGGACGAGACTATAATCCTCTGGCATCTGGCCACGGATTTTTTTTTGGCCTGTCCTGTCCGAAGACCCACACGTTGCCGGCTATTCTGCCTATGATGTCCGCTTGAGTTATCGTATCTCCGGATACATGATGTATCTATTGTCTTCTAACACAGAGATGCTGTTGCCTGGAAGTAGAATATCTCTGTTCAAAGATGTCTGCAGGGAACTCGATGATATCCGCATCCTCCAGGGTGACGATGATGATGTGCCACCAAAACACAGGCAACACCTGAACTGCCAGTTTTGTTCAGAAAACCAACTGAGAGAAAAGATATTGAATAAGGCAAAGGAATCTCAAGATGGTTTCCTTCACGACGCTTGGTTGCTTACTCAAGGTCTGGTGCAGCTGGGTAATGGTGGTGATGATGGTTGGGAAAAGATGTGGAAAGTCATCAGGGGTGTCTGGATCGAGATGCTCTGCTTTTCTGCAGGTAGATGCAGGGGTTATCTGCACGCCAAGGGCCTTGCCTACGGCGGGGAGTATCTCACCGTTGTGTCCATCCTGATGTCGCACGCGGGGCTCGAGACGTTCTCGGAGAGGCAGCAGCGGATGCCGCTCCGCCTTCCGAGAGAGGAGAGGGTTCAAAGAGCCAAGAGGATCATTGAAGAAGCCAGAAGTATCCAGGTCGTCGTCATCGGAGACGAAAACGCTGCTGCCCCAGCTACGGATCCGGAGGTGGTTGGTGTTCAAGAAGTGTAAGTGCCTGCCTGCTGCATGCATGCAGTGTTACATTCGTTGCTTGGGTGTTAAAGATTGTGTTGTTGCTGCGCCTAGTGTTCACCTTCTGCTGCATCATGTGTTTTCTTTCTTTATAGTAAGTGGTGAATTGAGAGGAAATTAATTAATTTACCCAATTTGTGTTTGGTGTTTGGTGTTCGGCCCAATATCCCCTCTCCACGCAGGGCCATGTCCTTGATTTACCCAATTTGGGTCGAGGACTCGCATATTGGGCCGCCTGCTTCGCGTCTTGTTCTCCAGTTACGTGTCCTCCAGTCCAGAAGCGCCTTTCTTCACTGGTTGCATCAACAGCAGCAGCATCTTCAGAGACCTTAAGCGCCGGAGTTACCGTCGTGGAGACAGCGACGGTGACAGAAGCATTGTCATCGAGTGCTTGCAAAGCCCTTAGCAATGTAAATAGGTGTTATCAGTACATATCCATGCACAAACCGCAATTATTGGACGATCAATGAGCTGATGATCGATCACTGCTAGCGCCTATACGTGTACTACCCATACAAGATACTAGTGGAGGGTTGGCCTGAACTCGATGCCATAGACGACAAGGCCGCGCTTGGGGTACCACCCCAGCGCCTCAAAGCTGGCCACCACCTCCTTTTTCCTGGCCGTCTTCCTTGCCACCGGTGGTGCGCAGCCGCCCCATCTCCACCTCCCACCACGCGTCCTCCCGCAGCCTCGGGCGCCCTGCCACCTGCAGCTGGTGGCCGCCTGCTGTGCACTGCAAGCCGGCGCCCCTGTACTGGCGCGCCTCGGCGTCGTCGGGCCAGAGGCACACGGCGGCGCGCCTCGCCGTCTGCCCGCCCACGGTCACCGCCGTCTCCTGGTCCGGGAAGCTCAGGCCGCGGTGGCCGCCCTCTGCGCTCCCGTACACCAGGTACGCCGCGTAGGGCGTCGCCGGCGTGAGCGCGGACGCCGGGAGCCGGCCGTAGATGTCCAGGCACGTGCACTGCACCAGCTCAGCCACCTCAAACCTGCTGACCATGACCACCATGGTAAATTTGTCATCAGGAAGTTATAATTAAATCGGTCGAGTTTTGGTGGTGTGCAATGATAAGATTGTTTAAAGGATATAGTCCGTGGGAATGGGATGATCCATGGCAGGTGCAGGACAACAGTTCGTCTCCATGTCCATGGGTGTCGCTCTCGATGGCGACGCGGCACGTCACATTCGACGACGAATTGCTAGTGAAAATAGTAGCTAAGAGTGACAGCTTCAAGAACAATGAGATAACCATGGAACCATAATTGGATTGATTGAGGTCACTGTTGGAGAGTACTAACCTCTACCACAAAAGGTCCCTACATAACATGTGAACCTACATTAATTTAATATTAGTAGTTTTGAATTATTCAACCAACTACTAGCTAAGAGTGACAGGTTGAAGAAAAAAATGAGCTGACTACTGGCCATGGAACGAAGCATTATTGGAGTGTGATGTCACTATCGTTGAGTGTTACATATTATCTTTACAAAAAAGATGCAATTCATTATTCATGTAAATTTGTTCAAATTTGTTATGTTGAACACTCAACACACACCGTGTTTCAGATTTTCAGTGCAATGCATAATGGCTATGCGAATTAATTCACCTAATATCGTTGACAAACATCTCTGTAGCTTTGGACCTGTATTAAAGGAAGGTCGGGGGCTGGAGAAAAGAATTGGGGCTGGAGAAAAAGAAAAGAAAAGAAAAGAAAAGAAAAAGAAAAGTAAAGCACAATACACAAGCGCTAGCTTTTATCGTCTCGTCTGTTGTCCGTGCTCTTTGCGTGATCACCAAAGTATTCCTGGTCCCGGACTACGCAAAATGCATGTGTTCTTGTTTTGTGAAATGAGGTATAGTAGTTCACACATCACATATTGTCCTCTCATTCTTTTAGTATTTTTCTGTGTGTTGCTGTGGAATTGGATGTATGTAATGGTCTTACGGAGGTGTGTACATGCATGTAACATTTGTGTTCAGATTTCAATAACTCAGTGCAATAAATGTATTCTTAATTTTCTTAATTTTTCTTAATTTTTCCTTATTTTTTCAAATGACCTTGGATAGAGATATGACCTAAACCGCCAAATTTATAGTCTTTGACATGATCTAAACCTTTTTGTTCAAATTTTTTACGTTTGAAATGTTTAGGATCTCAAGCATTCATTACAAATAACATGCCATGTATAACATGGTTTTTTTCCTTCTGTTGTATTCATGAATTATATGTATATCTTTTATATGCAGCTAGCCATGCACTTTGTTTTTTCCTTCTTTGTACTAAAGAATTATGTACATCTTTTATAACAATTTGCCATGTACATGGATTTTTTCCTTCTCTTTGTATTCATGATAGTGGTGGTGATGATGACGACGGCGGCGACGATGATGACAACAATGGTGACAATGATGATGTTGTGTGTGGGGTGGAGTGGCTGCGCGTCTGTACGCATGTGTGTGTATGTACACGTAACATTTCGGCTGGCAGTGATGGTTTTAAAGGTCATCTTATACAGTTTGTAAGTATATTACAATTGCGAAATCAAAATTCAAATGAGACGGAGGGAATGAAATAATTCAAATATGCAAAAACATTAACAGTGGTGGCACTATTAGGACGGCCACTATTATTAATCATTTACTCAGGCGAGCACCTAGTTGTGCCCATATCTATTAGAAATTAACAGAAGCAGG
Organism: Chrysopogon serrulatus; assembly: GCA_015844335.1. Taxonomy (NCBI): domain Eukaryota; kingdom Viridiplantae; phylum Streptophyta; class Magnoliopsida; order Poales; family Poaceae; genus Chrysopogon; species Chrysopogon serrulatus. Next base: position 799,634 of record JADLZL010007069.1, on the reverse strand, counting down.
CGATCCGTTAATATGATTAATAGACGTAGGCGTCTTAAGGTGCCCATCTTTGTTAATCCCATTAACGGAAGGCAGCTGCCTCCATTAATGTATTAACAGAGGCAGTCATGACACTTGCCTCTTGAAATAGCCAATTAGTAATGACGATTTGCCAAACAATGTGCCTGCTTCTAGGAATGCAAAATTCCTCGATTAATAAAAGTGTATGAGGAGGCATGGCTGGTGAGATCTGCGCGCGAGGAGGCGGTGGCCAGCAAGGCCGGGGAAGGCAAGATCTATGCGTGAGGAGGCAACCGCCGGTGAGATCCGCGCGTGGCACCACCCCCTCCCGAGGCTCCTCTTGGACTTGTCGAGATTCGGTGGCAGTGTTCCTTCTCCGGCGAGATCCATGTGCAAGATCTGCGCGAAAGCGGCATGCCCCCTCTTGCCGCTTCCTCCTTATGTGTCCAGATTCGGCGGTGGTGGTCCTTTTTCGACGATGGAGCTCGGTGGTGGAGTGTGCAGAGCATCCTAGATCTAGGTGCCCGCTCCTGGAGCTAGCGATGGCGATATCCTGAGCTCATGAATGGGCCCGCCGGTGCGCTCAGAACTTTTTTGTTTTTTAATCGATTAACTGTGGCGGGCAAAGAAACCGTTTTCATTGAGGTCTGATTAACCATGACTTTTGCTCGGAGGGTGGTTGAGATGTCCGCCTCGGAAAATCGGTTTCGACCACCGCGGAAAGGATTTCTGTAGTAGTGGATCATTCCACTGAATATGATCGATGTATCAACATTATCATCTGATTTATGCTTTACCGTGTCTTTAGTTCACTAGCTGGTGGCCATGTGACCATCATGTGCAGCAATTAATCCATCGGGACGATCGGTTAATGAAGTCACCGGCGCTCACAGCCCTTAATTTGTTAAAACTAAGGTAGCTGGTTCGAGTTGTTTACAATCACAGCGCCAGCTCAACTACATATATGTTCCTCCAAAATTGTGGTATGGTACGGTGCTCCATTATTTATTAACAATGCGCTATACAAAGAAAATGTTCTGACCTTTGGCATCACTGCCCCAAGGCAGATTCAGCATATCACAATTCTCGTTAAACACACCAAACAGTTTACATGCTGTCCGGTGGTTCACATCTCTACTACGAAAAAATTTGACCAGGACCCGTCTATATGACTCCATGGTGAAGCCGTGGTGAAGCCATCGTGACTCCCGGTTTTCCTTGCACGCTCCAGCCTACGATGTGACCGGACGTGTCATTGGAAAGGTGGAAAGGAGATAGGTAGTACACTGCATGCACAGTTTTTTTGCTGTGCAATGGGGAAGCACTCCCTTTGGCCTGGTCATAGTACTAGCTGCAGGTTCATGCGCAGGGCCTGGGTCTTTCTTACTCCCTCCGTCCCATGGAGCTTGTCGTTAGAAAACCGTGCCCCCCTCACAAACACGTTTCCCGGGCGACGTTCTCAATGGGACGGAGGGAGTAATTATGATCTATAGTAGGTGCACGTCTTGTTTAGTTGCACCCTAAATTTTAAGTGGTTTTATTCTCTCCATCGCATCAATTTTTTAGCCGCATGTATGAAACATTATATCTATATAAAAAATAATTACATAGGTTAGTTGTAAAAGACGATGAATTTTTTGAACCTAGATAGTCTACGATTGGACACTAATTATTAAATACAAATGAAAGTGCTATAATAACAAAGATGAAAAAAATTTCAGCATCTAAACAAGCAAAAGCAGGTCACATCATCGACTGATTTCTAGGTAAAGATTATCATGAGTAATTTTATTTTTTAGATTTGTTTTTTTTTTTTTTCACTACTTGAATATTGCGTGCTGCAGATGTTCACAGATTTCTATTATTTCCGATCATTTGTGTGCTATACCATGAGTGAGAAACCATCATTGTTGCATGCTTTTATATACTTCCTCCGTTCCAAAATATTTGTTGCTTTCAATTTTTTATGTCACAAGTTTAACTTGATTTATAGAAAAATATACAACATTTGTATTTCTAAGTAAATTTATTAAAAAACTAGATTCAAAAATCTTTCCAATAATACTAATTGAACTTATTTAATATTTATAAAAATTGTTGGCAGTTGTTTTAAATATTTTGGAATAGAGGGATTTCAGATGGATGGATAGGTATTTGTGTTGCTGTATGATTTGCTCTTTACGTGATAGAGCAAAGAAATTTCTTGTTGGCACTTGATTTGTTAGTGCATAAGGACAAAAGCTATATAGTAAAACAAAGTAAGAAATTCTGGTTCATGTTGTACTACAATGATTAGGTATTCATTTCTTAATTTTATTCATTTTTTTTTATAAATCCTTCTGTAAGCATGATGAATTTCCCTAGGAATAGTTCCAATGATCTCTTTCACATATGTATTTTAGAATCATGCCATCAATCCCAGATTTCTCTGCATCCTATATGCTATTGTCGTACTGATTAGTATTACTTATTTGAATGTGTAGTAGATAGACAGATTAGTAAGGTAGAGGTAGTGTGCATCCACACTATGTAGACCAAGTTATGACAGTCTCAGCGTTAGAAGCATGTAGTCCACTTTTCATACTATTATTGATTTAATATTATAGCTTTGTAAATTATTCATTTGGTCTTTTTTAAGCAAGGTTCTTTATGTTCTATTTTTTTTCCTAAATCTGAATATCTTTCAGGTAGTAGAGAAAGTCTAGAAAAAAGGAAGAAAAGTAGTGTATGGCTTGCTGACATGTTGTTGATCGTATCAAAACTTGGATTTATATTTTAATTATCTATCTTTGTTGAAGAGTTATATAATACTGATGTTTCAAACATCACAATTGTTGTATCTATTTTAAGTAATAATATAATAGACACCCATATATATGTTATCATGGCATTATGTGTATCCGTTGCAACGCATGGGTATTTACCTAGTATATGAAAAAGTACAATACTCCCTGCAACAATTTAGGATACTAAGCTGGTCATTTTACTGATGTGCAAATAACAACATGAAATCAACGATGCAGTAATTTTTTTTTCCCAATACACAATTAGCTAGCCTTTAATTTTATCCAACCTTAGCATTTAATTTCTTTGTCTAAATTCAACAATTTTTTTACTCTAGCTATCAAAATTAAACCAAAATAAAATAGGGATAATTAAAGGACATGCAAAAGGGAGGACGTAAGTACTAACAATTTTGAATTTACAAGTACTATACATGCAGAGGTAGGAGTACTACACAACTACCTATAGAGGACTCTGAGCCAGTGTACGTAAGTACAGCACTTAACAATTATTAATAATTTATTTTCGTCCGTGACCTGGCTATTAATCTCTCACTCCATGAATTGTATAAATACCACTACTTTGTGGCTCAATTGTTTCACAACTAGCACACAAAAGAAATACCCATCTCAACCCTCCTACCCTTTCAATTGGCTCTAGCTAGCAATCTCTTTTCATGGCTACAACAACTCCTAGCTCGGCCACCATGCTATTTCTAATCCTCTTGCTGCTAGCAGTACTCCTGGACATGGCAAACTCCACAGACGATTGTAATCCTCAGCCATCCTTGCAGGGGCCATTGCCGCCACCATGTCCATGCCACTGTCGTCCCATGGAAAATGAGACTCGCTTGCAAATGTACTTGCACCAATACCCTGCGTGGCCAAATGTCCCCAAGCCAAATGAAGTACTTGTGATAAGCTCAACCCAACCTATTGGGTTTGGCCAGACATATGTTGATGATTGGTTTCTGACTATGGGACCGGATCCAAATGAAAACATTACTGGACGTGCGCATGGCTACCATATACAGGCGGGTCAGACCGTCACTAGTTGGTATACTTCACACATTTTTGTGTTTGAGGATGACTGGTAAGATATTTTCTATACATGCAAACTGTTATGTTTATTACAATCTTGTTTATGGAGACCAAATTCTAATGGATCAGCAGAAAAGTTGACCTAGTCTATGAATCCATTAGAAGTCTAGTGGCTTTTGCCTTGATATGCGTCATGTTCTTGTCGGTACTACATTGATAGGAAAATATTATATGCAGACAACATCATAAGGAGAAAAGAAGATAGGTTAACCTTGGTTCTGGAACTAGGAAGCTCCTCACGGGCCCTTCACCTCCGGCGTGGATCCTGGGTCACGGTCTTCTCTAGATCTGGTCTGGTTGCCTCCAACGAACCTCCGCTACTCGAGGGCGTGTAGTAGGGGCACCAATGTTTCTCGATGGAGACTAAGGAGGACTAGAGTGGTGTCTGAGGGAGCCGCGCGTCCAGCCTGTGTTCGGAGCGGCAATCTACTGTCAGCATGGCATGGAGCAGCTGCGGGGAAGCCACAATGGCGTGGAGTCGCGAAGGGCCAGCGTGGGGAGGGCGACGGGGCGCGTGGGGGACGACGTGATAGGGTGGCGTGGGGGAGGGCCTAGAGGACTGGTTAGCATGGGGGGGGGGGCGCGGAGGCTGGCCGAAGTGGGGTAGGGCGTGGAGGAGCGGAGTGGGGAAGACGGGGATTGCCAGTTGCAAGATTGCGGTGCCTATGATCTAGGAGGGACCATGCGATCATGGATAGGGTTTGACTTTTTTTTGTCTTTTTTTCCTTCCTGATGCCGAGTGACCAAAATATCTGGCGGGCCAATTCCCACCTCCTGGTTTTTGAGAGGTGGAAAGGAAAACTTATGGTGGGCTTTATTCCTAATCCAATGCTTGGGCGCCCTATTTATTAGATTAGACACTTTTGAAGTAACCCAATGCTTCCACACCCTATTTGGACCATTCAGCTCTCTGGAACTAAAGAAAAAAAGCAAGCCATTCAAGTAGATTTGAACACACGGTGCTTTGAAAAGAATGCCATCACAAATGGACTCAAGAAAGAAAACTATGTTATATTTAAGGTCCTCAATGTGTATGACCTTCTATTTTCTCTTATCACTGAAAAATAGATGGCATTATTTAGTTATGTCTAATGGTTAATTAAATCTTGCTTCTAAAAACTAGGAGCACATACTATCCACATAGATGCAATGAAGTAAAGCAAAAAAATAGTTTGATGTCATGTAATCACTAATCAAATCTTGCAAAGTTGTAAATACACTAAAAATTCTGATTGGAAAGACATTTTACATGCCTCAAAGTTATGCAACCATAACTATATAAGCTTAGCATCATATGTGAACCAAACTTATGCATGGTTCACAGACTATTTCATGGAACCTAGACTACAACCTATAGGTTTCCACAACATTTATGCATTTCGATGTCATGTTGGCCTCAAACTTTTTCTCAATCTTATGGGTGCCATAGGTTAAGGGCAAATTAAGTTTTAGATTTTCCAGAGATGGTTTCTATTTTTTATAGTTTAAATTAATTTCTACCCGATGGTACGAAGTAACTAGAGGTTGAACTAAGGATACCCTAAAACAATCCAAAATGGGACTAGATTTTTATAGGAGGTATCACATGGCCCATTGAACCAATTTTGGAGGTGGATGAAAAATTATTTTGTTTTGAAGGTTAATTCAACCTTCTTTTTCAAGTTTAGCACAAATAAATACAATAATGATCAAAATTAATGAAAAAAATCTAAGACTTTGTGTGGGTGTATAATTTGGGTCTACATGCTTCCACAAAAAAATCAAGGTATTTTAACTAGGCCAAAATATGCATGGTTCACAAAATGAATGCGCCATTTCATGGAACCATGACTACAAGTCCTATGTTTCTATGGCTCTTATGCATTTTGAAACCTTATGTGCCTTAAACTTTTTCTCAACCTTGTGTGTGCCACATGTTAAGGACAAACTAAGTTTCAGATTTTTTTTTGGAGATGGTTTGCTATTTTATATAATTTACACTAATTTATGTGTGATGGTATGAAGTGATTAGAGGTTGAACTAAGGCTAACTGAGAAACTATCCGAAACGGGGACTAGATTTTTATAATAGGTATGACATGGCCCAGTGAACCAATTTCGATGGAGGTGGATGAAAAATTATATTGTTTTGAATGTTATTTCAAACTCCTTTTCTAGTCTAGCATAGAATAAATACCATAATGACCAAAATTGATCAAAAAAATCTTAGGCTTTGTTTGGGACTATAATTTGGGTTTGTATGCTTGCACAAAAAAATTCAAGACATTTTGATGGAGCCATAATATACATCATGTTCATTATGTGCACTCATAAGTTAACTAGTAATTTCCTGATGGCTATCCAATTTGCCTGTGTATTTTTAAAAACCCGTCAAGGTATGTGTTTTCCAAAACCGTTAGGAGTTGTTTAGATGGAGGGATATGGATATCATATCCCATCCTCCAAAAGACAATATTATATCCTAATCATTTATTCTTCAGAACTCATTTAATCCGCCATTCATCTATTTTTTCTTTTCCTATCCCACCTCTTATTTCCCACAATCCAAACACCACCTCGGGGAATTTCATGTTTCCAAAGTAGTGATATGTCAGGTGTGTTTGTGCATGGTGAGATTCAATTAAATAATTAAATTCCTGGTTGTAACTATATTACAAATCAAAATAATGTAATTCAAGAGTAGACAAAATTGTAATTATTTATGTTTTGTGGCAGCATGACGGGATAAAAGAATTTAGAAAAAAGAGTAAATAGTACATGCAGGCATGCATGTGAGGCAGGAACGGAGGGATGTGTGCAGTGTAAGCATGCTATTTTGATAGAATTCATTGTAGATAGATGATCTATCGTGTGTATAGATTCTTTGGTTTTGGAGCCGTCACATGGACCATACTCAACTTATATATGTTGCTTAATGGCTAGCTGAAGGGCTATCCTATAATTGGGTCATTTTGGGTATCTGCAAATGGTATTTAGATTTTATAGAAAGTGTTGTTTAGAGTTTTTCATATTACAAGTGTGGTAATTTAGAAAAAGAGTAAATTGTACCATAGATATTTAAACTATTGGATGTACTTCAACTGAAAAACGTAATAGTTAGATATTTAAATTATTGGTGGTTCCCATATAGATACTCCAACCAAAAAACACACAACAGCTAGGTACTTAAACTATTTATGGTTTCCTGATAGGTACTTTAATTATAATTCCGTCAATGCATAATGAGACAAATTAATTAAATATAATTACTCTAATTACAAATTCTAACAATACATAAGGAGACAAATTAATTAAGTATAATTAATCCATCATTAGCACATGTTTACTGTAGCATGATATTGTCAAATCATGAGTTTAGTTGTCTTGGTGACCATTGCTTATCAGTCGGTTTTTTGTAAGTCAAATTTTTTTAAGCCTAATTAGTCCATAATTTGACAATGTCATGTTATAGTAAACATATGCTAATGATGGATTAGTTGTACTTTATTAATTTGTCTCATTATGTACTGAAAATTTATAATTAGAGTACCTATCTGGGAACCACCAATAGTTTAATTACCTAGCTGTTACGTTTTTTAGTTGAAGTACCCATTTGATAACCACCCAATAGTTTAAGTACCTATGGTGCAATTTACTCTTTAGATAATAAAGATTCTGAAGGGTTTGTTTCAAAGTTATCTATACCTAATATTAAAAGCAGTAATTTTCTTCCTTCAGTAATTTTCTTCCTTATTATTATTCCGTCTCTCACTCTCTCACTCATCCATCCATATCACTCACTCCCTCTCTCCCCCTGTATGCGCATCACTCGATCCGTCATGCCTTGCCCTCACTCTTCTTGCTTTAAGTTTAGAGTTTTAAAGCTTTCATTGGTGATTTGGTGCCGTACTACCAATGTCATGGTCTTTCCGCTCAAGCCTACTCGTGTCATGGCACGTCTGCATATGTGTGGCTTGCTTTCCATCTTTCTTAAACTCATGCACACAGTAATGATTTATTTTGATTTAGTCAATCTTTTCATCATTTTTTCATGTTGGAGATTAATTCTTTATTGTACTAGCATTTATTATGGGTCTTGAAATTTATTTTATTTAAGGTTGGGTCGTATGGTCAAAAGACCAATTAAGACTAGACAAAAATAGCCAGTTCATTTATAATTGGTATATATGGACACCGTGGAAGAAATTATATGTCCTATTGCAATGCATAAGCATTATTGCTATTTTTAATAATGGCAATGGATCTGCTAGCTATCGTCGATGATAATTAGAGTTAATAAATTGATGACTATTTTTTCAGGTGTGTAGTATATTAATATATGTATTAATTAATGTGGAGCCTTTGAAAGGAGCTATTCTAGGTCCACTAATGTGTTGTTTGGTTTGTAGAATGAAGTGATCTATCATCATCTCACACTATAGTTTTTGTTTGGTTTGTGGAATAGAATGAGTTGATATATTACCACCATATCACATTCCTACTAAATTTGAGGAATGGACTTGCAATGTATCAACGATCTATAATGGGTTTGATTTCCCAAACCAAACACTCCATAACTAACTAATAATAGTAAGATATGTCACTACTGTTGGTCCCCATAAAACTTAGTGTTTACATTTTGGCAGACAAGAAGTTATTTTGTTCTATTTATTGCTTTTTTATCCTTCCTTTTTCAAATGCTTTGAGAAACCCTTTGCTCTGAGGAGGGCTAGTTTTAATACCTTGGTCACCTATTTCCGATCAGCCCCCGAGGAGAGAGATTACTGCCAACAAAGCTATTGAGCTTTTTATCCATTGGGATTTTCAAATAGTTTGAGAAAGCCCTTTAAGAAGCAGCAAGCAGGTCGTCCTGCTTTATATTGGAGGAGGATCAAAAGGAGTTGAGATCAGCCCGATGCCTGACAAGCTGTTCGTAGACTATACTCCCTGCCAACAAAAAATAGAGTCATTCTCGAAAAAGTCACATTTTCAAAATACCGGCAATTATATATTAAAATATATAAATATTTATGTTAAGTAATTAGTATCATTGGAAAGATCTTTTAAGTCTAGGTTTTTAACAAATTTATTTGGAGATGGATGTTGCACGTTTTTTATACAAATCTAGTCTGAAAGTTGAGAAAAGTTTGACCGCACCATCCCATAGCGCTGTTCGTAGACTATACATATGAGTATAGTGCCCGTCTTGACAAGCTGAAATCCTTGTGCCTTCTGGATTTCAAAGATGCTTTTGAACTGCCACATGGAGGGGTCTCCAGAACTTTCAATCTTATTTATACCAAGCTCTGGCAATTTAGTGATGAAAACCGAGATGCATCTAACTTGGCCACCATGTTTTCGATCCTTTTGTGGTTCGTCACCATAACATTTCCGGTCGCAGCCATAATCCTCTTCCACATCAGCCATAAACAAGCCTTCAGGGGAAGCGACATCAAAGTTACATATCTATTACTATAACTATACATCACATATTTTGCGGAGATTATTTCCGCGCCTGAGAGATTAATGTCTGGCAGGTGGTATAGCACTCTTCTTCGATTACTCTGTCCCATCTTTCCTGTCGAGGTTGCCCAACATAGCCTCATAGGAGTCTTGGCTGCTAAGAGGAGGCGCCCAATTTTAACCTGCATCGCAAATCTCTCAGAGTACTGCCAAGATTTGCTTCAGAAATATATCTTCGGGCGCAGCTACAAATCCACTGAGACGAGCCGTAGCATCATGAGATTGGTTCATGATCATGCTAGAGATGGATGGATGAATTACATAAGGGATGTTCAGACTTACTGGAAGTTCACTGATATCAGGGGCCACTGGACACTTGAGCGCAATGGAATCGAAATAGTGATCCTTAGGGACAATGTGGAGAAGCCCTTGGACGAGAGCATAATTCTGTGGCATCTTGCTACAGATTTTTTTCTTCCATCTTAAGGCCCAATCCACTGACTCTAAATCTGTTAGTGAGTGTGCCAGCTTGTGTAGATGCATCTCCCACTACATGATGCATCTTCTGTCCACTAACCCTGAGATGTTGCTGCCTGGAAGTTGACAAGCTCTGTTCCAGGAAGCCTGCAGGGAGCTTGATGCTATTCCCAAGTGGCGGACCTCATCTCTGTCGCCCATAGACGAGAAACAAGTGACTGAGAAGGTAATTGAAAAGGCATCAGCAGCAGCAGACGAGTGCCAAGATGGTTTCCTTCCTGACGCCTGGGAGCTTGCTCAAGGGCTCATGCAATTAGCAGCTGGTGATGATGATGGTGGGAAGAAGATGTGGCAAGTCATCAGAGGTGTGTGGATCGAGATGCTATGCTTCTCTGCATATAGATGCAGGGGCTACCTGCACGCCAAGAGCCTGGCCTACGGCGGGGAGTTGCTCACCTTTGTGTCGCTCCTCATGTCGCACACCGGACTGGAGACATTCGCCGAGCGGCAGCAGAGGGTGCTGCTTCGCCTTACGAAAGAGGAGAGGATGGAAAAAGTCATTGAAGTTACTGTTTGCCGAAAGAGATCGTCTACGGTCGGTGTCACCACACTCGGAGAAGAACCTGCTGCCACCACTCCATCGTCGGCGTCGGCCTTGGCTTCGGCTTCGGCGTCTTCCCCCAGCTATGGAGGTGGTTGTTGTTTCTTCTTAAGTGACTGCCAGCTGCTGCATGTGAATGCAGAGTTAATTACGTTCCTTCTTTCAGTGTGTTACAAATAATTGTGTTGTTTGCTGCCTTTGGTCGGAAGGGTTCACCCAGTGGTGTTCACCTTCTTGTACTCATGTGTGTGCCCCCTTAGCCTGTTGCCTCATCTTTGGTCTCTTGTTGCTTCAATAAAAGCACTCTTGTAATGCATGTTGCATGTGTTCGTTGCAAATCTATTTAAATTTGAATATTTCAATAATTGAGCGCTACAAAAGCACTCATATTACATCTTGCTATTACTAATTAGAGGCCCCAACGGAGGCACCACGTTAATTCTCATCAGATGCGCTAGGAAAAAAGATAAATCCTAAAATTCCTACAATAATCAGAAACATATGGCCATTAATTTGATAGAGTCCAATCATCATCTCTAATAATAACCGTTGGATGTATTCTAATTTATAAAAAAAATTACCCACCTCTGCCATTATAAAAATATATAAAAATAACCCCCCTAATTTTGCATAAAATTACCCACCTCTGCCATTATAGATAAAAAAGTAGTCTTAAATTTTATTATTTGGAATAAAAAAAAAGACGTCTTGCAGGCAGGAAATCTTTAATGGCATGTACGTACATGTGACGTATGAGAATAAAAAAAAAAGGACCCATCACGTTTCTAGGGGCTGGACCAATCTACTACCTATTACTAACAAAAAAAGCTAGATATATTAAGAATATATAGAAAATATTAAAAAGTGCCCATTACATTTATGTGTGGGCTGGGTCAATCTACTACGAACAAAAATAGCTAGATATTTCCTTCGTCCCTAAATAAGTGTCGTCGTGGGATGCATGCCACAAGTTTGACATGATTTATAGAAAATGCGTGCAATATTTATATCCCCAAATAATTTTGTTAAAAACTAGATCCAAAGATCTTTCTCGATGATACTAATTATGATACTAATCGATGATATTTACTATTTATTAAAATTACTGATAATTATTTTTCAAGAAGCGAAAGCAATACTTATTTAGAAATGGAGGAAGTATATAGAAAATCTTGCCACGTTCATAAATATCGTAAATAATACTCTGATCATATTGGGGCCCACAACCTGCGTACCCTACGCCAATTATGCCAATTATTTTTTTTTTTGCAAAAGGCACTAGGTTAATTTATAAACCGTGGTACACCCATTACTTTTATTAATCTACTAACCAAAAAAAATCATATGGAAGGTTAATCTATTAACAAATCATAGGCAATCTGAGCATAAAGAAACAACTCACATGTGTGTGGTAATGTAGTTATATAAAAAAAATAAAGAGACAATTTTTGTCAACAAGGAATGACATTTGTCCTTTTTCATCGTACCTCCAGTTTATTCTCATCAAACATGCTAAGGAAAAAAATCCTATAAATTCTTATCATAATAAAAAAATATTTGGTCATTAATTTGGTAGACTCTAATTTCTATCACCAATAATAGTCATTAGATCTGCATTGTTCTATAAAAATTTACTCACATCTACCATTACAAAAAAATACATAAGTTTCTGCATCTAAATTATCCACTAATGTCATTATAAAAGATAACTTATAAAACTACTCAATTTATAAATAAAGCATCCACCTCTCTCACGATAAAATATAATTTAATTACTATTATTAATCAGAGGCCCCAATGAAGGCATGTTAACCTTACGAGATACGCTAGAAAAAGATGAATTCTAAAATTTTTACAATAATCAGAAATATTTATCCATTAATTTGGTAGAATCTAATTATTATCTCTGATAATAAACTATTGTAATTTATAATAAAATTCTGTCTTTACCATCCTTGAAAATATATAAATCACCGCTAATTTTGTTTAAAAATTACCCACCATTGTCATTACGAAAGATTATTCAATATAACCCCTAAATTTGTGTATAAATTACACACAATTGGCATTACGAAAAAATAATTCAAAAGAACCCTTTAAATTGGTATCAAAATTATCCACTTTGCTATTATGAAACTTAATTCATAATAACCCCCCTCACACTGCATCTAAATTACACGCCTATTTCAATATGTAAATACAAATATAAGCTATTAGAAAATAAACCAAGACCTATAAAGTATAAGACAATTGCATTTCTAAATTACAAACTTCTACAACTGCAGGACAAACATTTATTTTAATTTCTTATAAGAATGTAAAATGTTTAATTAACAACCACATAGCAATGACATGACATCAAAAATTCCTATTATTAATACTCCATTGTAATCAATTTCATAAATTATTTCTTAAATAATACTTTATAGCTTTTAGTTGAAAGATTATGTTATTTCAATATTGATATTTTATTTTTTGGTCCTTATGATATATATAAAAACAATACTGCACATAGATGGTTCTGTGATATAACAAATTCAATAAAGTTTGGTGCTAAGTGCAATCTAAGTTTCAGCTTAATTAACATGTCAAAAAAAATAATACTAGGACCTAAAATATATTTAGTTAAAAATTGAATAAAAATAAAAAACACTAAAGTTTCAACTTAACATGTGAAAAAATGTACAACTAAATAGAAAGTCAAAGGCTAATCCATAATTCATTGAGATCACAGAAAAGGGTACAATAAGAGTAACTATTATATATCTAAGATTATATTATATATCTAAGATTAGGTTTTAGCTAAATGCGTATCACACTACAAAAAAGAAAAATACTAAAACTGCTAACTAAAGGTCCTTAATGGAGTCTCCACATAAATCCTCACGACACAATAGGAAAACAAAAGATAGATCAAAGAAATTCTCACAAACATTTAAAACATTTGACCATAAATTTGGTATAACCTAATCACCATAGATATAATAGCTATTGGATCTATTCTATTTTCTAAATACCACCTCTTCTCCATTGTGTAGAACAACATAAAAGAACTCATGACTAAATATTTAAACTACCCACTATGTCTTTAAGAAATGTGATCTAAAGTAGACCTAAATTTGCATCTCATCACCCACATACTCCTATTACAATAGATAATTTATGTAACCCAATTTTCATCTAAATATAAAAAATAAAAAATCCTCTCCAATCTACATGTACAAGATAATCAAAATCTTCTATTAAAGATTGTTTAAATAACCATAGAGCATGAATATGTGTCTACATTACCCACTTTTTTTCAATACTAATATATTAAGATTTGATTAATGTAAGCATACACATTCTGTCAGCGTGCATGAGTGATAAATAGTATGTTATATTTCATCAAAAAATATTGTTTCAACAATTCATACACTATGGATGTTAACAATTTTTAAAAAACCATATTAGTAACCATGACATAATTTATATAGACTATGACTTTATTATATTTATATACATTTAGCTAAATATTTGACATGTATGTATAGATAGTATAACCATAACTGCACATATAATTTATTGATAGAAAAATCAATCATCTTGACAATTATAATAGGAGACTACTGGTGGCTATATTTTTTAGCTCTTTACAATTACCCTATTGTAATCGAATCATTATAAGGCTTATGATTTAAATTCTCTCGATCATAGCATTGCTACCCTGACTCAAGATCTCATTTCAAACTCTATCACTTTACTTAGGTAACATGGTGCAACTGTGCAAGTTTTAAATGATTGTATATGCTATTGTAGTATTTAAGAATGTACTCTATGAAATAAAATCCCTCATTTTAAATGGACCAAAATGAGAGTTAGTAAAAGATCAGTATGCACAAGATGTTTAACTTGATGGAAAAACATGTAACTATCAATAAAAATAAACTTTTTAAAAAAAATCAAAATATAGATTCATGATTTCTTAAGACAAGTGATGCAATTTATAAGAACCACCATATATAATGGTAATTTTCTAATCTAATTAAATATTAAAATATACAAAGGTGCTATGCAAAGCAAAAATATAAATATGGATGCAAATATATAATTAGTTAGTCCCTTACAAAAAGAAAAGAAAATAATAAGTTCATGATCATTAAATAATAAGTAAATTCTTATATTAGTCAAATGTATTATACTTTAAAATTCTAACCCGTGTGAGAGCACGGGTTGATGGACTAGTATATGTAATGTTTCATGAACAAAGATTGTATTGTCGTTCATTTAAAAATGTATTGTATTGTCTCTAACGATTCATCTCTAACGATTCAAGTTAATTAAGAATCGTCGAGATAGGTCCTGTCCCCATCTGTTGGAGTATTAGACATTTGCAGTGACTGAATCATAAATTTTGATTTAGAGAGGCCAGGCAAATATGATGACATCTCATAAAGTCATAAGCGTGATAAGTATATAACAAACTAGTAGGATGCCCAGCAGCGTTGCTGGGGTATGAAATAGAAATAGAAGAAGTTTATAATAATCAAAACTTTGAATTAATAGATATATATATGGATGTAGTAGGTCAATTGTAGAGGTTATATCCATCGGCATATATGGTATAGATTATTTGAACTGGGCATCACCCAAATCTCATCTACCAAACCCCCACCTTACTATACTTGAGGGTCATCCCTCCTCCTAAAATTTTAGCAGTTTTCCTTTATAAAATTATGCATGTTTCGGAGGACCACATGTAATCTATGTGATAAGCACTTTTTGCTAGGTTTTAATTACAAACATATTTTTACTTACAAACAGTTTAAATTTTTTAAAAAAAATTATCAAAATATATCCATGTGGGGTCTTGTTTTAAAGAGTTTATTAAGAGGAACACCATGGTGCAATTGGATTTTAATTATGATACTTGATTTAGGTGCTAAGACTTTTTTCTATTTCAAAAAGAAATAGCTAGTGGGAAATAAATGAGCTTTAGTGGGAGTAACTCTTTTTGATGATGTCACCGACATCATTTTTGAAAGCCTTAACCAATCACAGCCAAGAGAATTAGCTTAGTGGGGTTTAGGCTTATAGTAGTTATAGATACATGTCTCTCAACAACTTTTTAAATACTTATACACATGTAGTTAGTATTCATAATGAAAATTACAATATTATGATCGAAAATCGTAGTAAATTGATGATTTACTATACCACGTATTAAAATATGTGTTTGGGGGGGCACGGCCCTACCAGCCCCCTGGTTCTGCCACTGGACATTTATATGATCCAAATTCTGAATACAAACCATGATAAAGATAACGTAGACATGCATGATTCCAGTGTTAACTAAATAAGCATGTCATTCTCATCAATTATAGCATACACATAACATTAAGTAGTAGAATCAATGAAATAAACCATAGCATAGTGATTATGAATTGTAAATTTGAGTAGGACTTATGCCAGAGCACGGCGTGGTCAGGTTTAAGATAGATAGCCATGCTATGAAAAAGAAAACTCTAATGCAACATGGTTATCTAGTGCCACTAGCTAGGTTTGAACTAACATTGCATGTGTATTGGACCTAAAAAAGTGATGAGATGTAAGTGATTTTTTTTTTTAAAAAAGCTAACTCAATGCATAGGATGAAGGTGTCAATATTGAAACACATTAAAGTTAGCAAATTTGAAACTCTTGCGAGAAATGGGACTTATTAATAAGACACATGTTTTTCGTCCTCACTGAAAAAGTCTGGTGCCCCCTAAGTGGGTCCATTCTTCAGGTGTCGGGGATCATTAACACAAAGCCCAGTGGCTAGTGGTCCATTATCGGTGGGACAGGAGCATTTACTAATGCCCATGGTACTATCAATTTCTCAAGTTCCACCAGTAGCAATGGCACTGATGCCATATACACGCACTTGATATTCATGTATTCTCTCAAGAACATGAACAATATAATGGCAAGTACACCTTGGTAGATTTTATGGTCGTCCCTAGATTGAGTGGTCAAACAAGATTTTTATCTTGATGAGATACTCCCTCCGTCCTAAAAAGGATGACGTTTTGGGTGTTTGTGCCACAAGTTTGATTCGATTTACAGAAAATATGTACAATATTTATATCTCTAAATAATTTTGTTAAAAACTATAGATCTAAAGATCTTTCCGATGATACTAATTATGATACTTAATCGATGATATTTATTATTTATAAAATTTGCCGGCATTCGTTTCTCGGGAAGCGAGAATGACGTCTTTTTTGGGACGGAGGGGAGTAGGTCAGAGCCAATGATGCTTGAGTTCATGCATGCTATGACCTCCTATACCAGTACAGTCAAAAGCAACTTCAAGCAGCAACCCATTTGCTTCCCTATTAAGGAACAAAACTCATTTTTTTCACTAATTCATATGACAATACATCTAGTTTATTGAGTTGAACAGTTTGTGTCCAAATTATATGGATAGTTTGACTTTACTCACATTACTTTTTTAAAAAATAAATTTCGGTAGGAGCTCGCCCCTCCTGTTCACCTAAGAAAAAGAGAATGCAAGCACACCCATTGGGCCGTGCAACAAAACTGAATACAAAATGTGACAAGCTCACACAAAACATTGTCATCCACTACAAACCCTTATAGCATTATACACAGGCGTTACCAATCCATGCACAAACCACAATTCTTGGACGATCAATGAGCCGATGATCGATCACGGAGAATATCAGTTGTATATACGTACTACATACTGATGCAACTACTACATACTGATGCAACTAGTGGAGGGTTGGCCTGAACTCAATGCCATGGACGACGAGGCCGCGCTTGGGGTACCACCCCAGCGCCTCAAAGCTGGCCACCACCTCCTGGTCGTCCTGGCCGTCTTCCTCGCCGCCGGCGGTGCGCAGCTGCCCCATCTCCACCTCCCACCACGCGTCCTCCCGCAACCTCGGCCGCACTGCCGCCAGCTGCTCGCCGCACTGCAAGCCGGCGCCCCTGTACTGGCGCGCCTCGGCGTCGTCGGGCCAGAGGCACACGGCCAGCCTCGCCGTGGTCTGCCTGCCCACGGCCACCGCCGTCTCCTGGTCCGGGAAGCTCAGGCCGCGGTGGCCGCCCTCCGCACTCCCGTACACAAGGTACGCCGCGTAGGGCGTCGCCGGCGTGAGCGCGGACGCCGGGAGCCGGCCGTAGATGTCCAGGCACGTGCACTGCACCAGCTCCGCCACCTCCTCAAACCAGTCGAGTTGGTGATGCAATGATAAGATTATTGAAAGGATATGGTCCGTGGGAATGGGAAGATCCATGGCAGGTGCAGGACAACAATTCGTCTCCATGTCCATGGGTGTCGCTCTCGATGGCGACGCGGCACGTCACATTCGACGACGAATTGCTAGTGAAAATAGTAGCTAAGAGTGACAGCTTGAAGAACAATGAGATGACCATCGAACCATAATTGGATTGATTGAGGTCACTGTTGGAGAGTACTAGCCTCTACCACAAAAGGTCCCTACATAACATGTGAACCTACATTAATTTAATATGAGTAGTTTTGAATTATTCAACCAACTACTAGCTAAGAGTGACATGTTGAAGGAAAAAAAATGAGCTGACTACTGGCCATGGAACGAAGCATTATTGGAGTGTGATGTCACTATCGTTGAGTGTTACATATTATCTTTACAAAAAAGATGCAATTCATTATTCATGTAAATTTGTTCAAATTTATTATGTTGAACACTCAACACACACACCGTGTTTCAGACTTTCAGTGCAATGCATAATGGCTATGCGAATTAATTCACCTAATATCGTTGACAAGCATCTCTGTAGCTTTGGACCTGTATTAGAGGAAGGTCGGCGCTGGAGAAAAGAATTGGGGCTGGAGAAAAAAGAAAAGTAAAGCACAATACACAAGCGCTAGCTTTTATCGTCTCGTCTGTCGTCCGTGCTCTTTGCGTGATCACGAAAGTATTCCTGGTCCCGGACTACGCAAAATGCATGTGTTCTTGATTTGTGAAATGAGGTATAGTAGTTCACACATCACATATTGTCGTCTCATTCTTTTAGTATTTTTCTGTGTGTTGCTGGTGGAATTGGATGTATGTAATGGTCTTACGGAGAGGTGTGTACATGCATGTAACATTTGTTTGGTAATCTTGTTCAGATTTTAATAACTCAGTGCAATAAATGTATTCTTAATTTTCTTATTTTTTTCTTAATTTTTCCTTAATTTTTCAAATGACCTCGGATAGAGATATGACCTAAACCCCCCAAATTTATAGTCTTTGACATGATCTAAACTTTTTTTGTTCAAACTTTTTACGTTTGAAATGTTTAGGATCTCAAACATTCATTACAAATAACATGCCATGTATAACATGGTTTTTTTTCCTTCTGTTGTATTCATGAATTATATGTATATCTTTTATATGCAGCTTGCCATGCATTTTGTTTTTTCCTTCTTTGTACTAAAGAATTATGTACATCTTTTATAACAACTTGCCATGTACATGGATTTTGTTTCCTTCTCTTGTATTCATGATAGTGGTGGTGATGATGACGACGGCGACGATGACGACAGCAATGGTGACGATGATGATGTTGTGTGTGGGGTGGAGTGGCTGCGCGTCTGTACGCATGTGTGTGTATGTACACGTACCATTTCAGCTGGCAGTGATGGTTCTAAAGGTCATCTTATACAGTTTGAAAGTATATTACAATTGTGAAATCAAAATTCAAATGAGACGGAGGGAATGAAATAATTCAAATATGCAAAACATTAACGGTGGTGGCACTATTAGGACGGCCACTATTATTAATCATTTACTTAGGCGAGCACCTAGTTGTGCCCATGTCTATTAGAAATTAACAGAAGCAGGCGACTTTGGACTGTCACCTCCGTTAATATGATTAATAGATGTTGGCATCTTAAGGTGTCCGTCTTTTTTAATCCCATTAACGGAAGGCAGCTGCCTCCATTAATGTATTAACAGAGGCAGTTATAACACTTGCCTCTTGAAATAGCCAATTAGTAGTGACGATTTGCCAAAGGCGGACAATGTGCCTGCTTCTAGGAATGCAAAATGCCTCGATCAATAGAAGTGTATGAGGAGGCATGGCTGGTGAGATCCGCGCGCGAGGAGGCGGTGGCCAGCAAGGATGGGGAAGGCAAGATCTACGCGTGAGGAGGCAACCGCCGGTGAGATCCGCGCGTGGCACCACCCCCTCCCGAGGCTCCTGTTGGACATGTCGAGATTCGGTGGCGGCATTCCTTCTCCGGCGAGATCCATGTGCAAGCAGGCAGCCTTTGGCGAGATCTGCGCGCGGCGCTCCCCCTCTTGCCGCTTTCTCCTTGATGTGTCCAGATTCAGCGGTGATGGTCCTTTTTCGGCGATGGAGCTCGGTGGTGGCGTGTGCAGAGCAGCCCAGATCTGGGTGCCTGCTCCTGGAGCTAGCGATGGCGATATCCTGCATCGCTAGATCTGACTAGTGAGCTCATGAATGGGATCGCCGGTGCGCTTGGAATTTTTTTTGTTTTTTAATCGTTTAACTGAGGCGGGCAAAAAAACCGCTTTCATTGAGGTCTGATTAACCATAACTTTTGCTCGGAGGGTGTTGAGATGTTCGCCTCGGAAAATCGTTTTTGACCACCACGGAAATGATTTCTGTAGTAGTGGATCATTCCACTGAATATGATCGATGTATCAACATTATCATCTGATTTATGCTTTACCGTGTCTTTAGTTCACTAGCTGGTGGCCATGTGACCATCATGTGCAGCAATTAATCCATCGGGACGATCGGTTAATGAAGTCACCGCACTGTTGCACGTCCAAGTATTCTAATAACTGCACAGCTAGCAGCAAAGACCTCGCTCACAGTCTTTGTTAAAACTAAGGTAGCTGGTTCGAGTTGTTTACAATTACAGCGCCAACTACATATATGTTCCTCCCAAATTGTGGCTCCATTATTTATTAACAATGCGCTAAAAATATCATATATACCACAGGTCAGCACCCCCCCCCCCACCCCCACCACCCACACCCAAAGAAAATGTTCTGACCTTTGGCATCACTGCCCCAAGCCAGATTCAGCATATCACAATTCTTGTTAAACACACCAAACAGTTTACATGCTGTCCGGTGGTTCACATATATGAAAAAGTACAATACTCGCTGCAACAATTTAGGATACTAAGCTGGTCATCTTACCGATGTGCAAATAACAACATGAAATCTGTGAACGATGCAGTAAAATTTTTTTCCAATACACAGTTAGCTAGCCTTTAATTTTATCCAACCTTAGCATTTAATTTCTTTGTCTAAATTCAACAATTTTTTTACTCTAGCTATCAAAATTAAACCAAAATAAAATAGGGATAATTAAAGGACATGCAAAAGGGAGGACGTAAGTACTAACAGTTTTGAATTTACAAGTACTATACATGCAGAGGTAGGAGTACTACACTACTAGCTATAGAGGACTCTGAGCCAGTGTACGTAAGTACAGCACTTAACAATTATTAATAATTTATTTTCGTCCGTGACCTGGCTATTAATCTCTCACTCCATGAATTGTATAAATACCACTACTTTGTGGCTCAATTGATTCACAACTAGCACACAAAAGTAATACCCATCTCAACCCTCCTACCCTTTCAATTGGCTCTAGCTAGCAATCTCTTTTCATGACTACAACAACCCCTAGCTCGGCCACCATGCTATTTCTAATCCTCTTGCTGCTCGCAGTACTCCTGGACATGGCAAACTCCACAGACGATTGTAATCCTCAGCCATCCTTGCAGGGGCCATTGCCGCCACCATGTCCATGCCACTGTCGTCCCATGGAAAATGAGACTCGCTTGCAAATGTACTTGCACCAATACCCTGCGTGGCCAAATGTCCCCAAGCCAAACGAAGAACTTGTGATAAGCTCAACCCAACCTATTGGGTTTGGCCAGACATATGTTGATGATTGGTTTCTGACTATGGGACCGGATCCAAATGAAAACATTACTGGACGTGCGCATGGCTACCATATACAGGCGGGTCAGACCGTCACTAGTTGGTATACTTCACACATTTTTGTGTTTGAGGATGACTGGTAAGATATTTTCTATACATGCAAACTGTTATGTTTATTACAATCTTGTTTATGGATACCAAATTCTAATGGATCAGCAGAAAAGTTGACCTAGTCTATGAATCCATTAGAAGTCTAGTGGCTTTCGCCATAATATGCGTCATGTTCAGAAAACCTTCCACTCTAGGAAAATTGTCTTGTGAATTGATTGCGTTCACGAACTCCCTTCAGTGTGATTCCTTTGCTTTGCATACGTTTGACAAATTTTCTAACTAGATCACAATCTATGGTGATCATGATTCTTACCAATCATATTTTATCAACAATTCAACAGCACATTAGCTTAAATGCAACAAACACTGTATCATAGCATTGGCTACTTAAATCTCCACTTAGTTGTATTGTGAGCATCAATGCTGCTCCAAACATGTAGTATAATGCCAAAAGAATGTTTTGCTGACTGGCATAGAGATAAAAAAAAGGAGAATTAGTACATTCATGGTACACACATTCTTTCTAGATACGAAATACATCCCATGGAAACATCATAAATACAACATTAAAGCTGAATTAGTTCTTCAATACATGTTTTCGATACACTATTATAGACCCAACAAATGAGACAACTAAATTGGTTTAGAAACAACACGGAACATTTTGAGAGTTATATCTTTCACATACTCAAATGGCATGGCATCAGCTTTGGATAAACTGATGGGCAACAATGATCTGGGAGTAAAACTTCTGGATTTTTTGCTAGTTCCACCGCAAAATTTCAGCTGCATGGATGGGACATTGGACCATTTTATTCAGCAAACCTTTATTTTTTGTTAAACTCAATTAAAATTTATGCCGTAGATGGCTCTAACATTCCATGAATAAGTGGCCTGACTTTGTGGTATCAAATATATCAACTTTTTTTATTTCACTATAATCGATCAACTTTGAATGATATTTCTCATTCTTCATACTTAATATTTTTGTTCATGATGAAATAGGTTCGCTGGGTCCACTCTTCAGGTGTTGGGGATCATTAACACACAGCCCAGTGGCCAGTGGTCCATTATCGGTGGGACAGGAGCATTTGCTAATGCCCATGGCACTATCAATTTCTCAAGATCCACCAGTAGCAGTGGCACTGATGTCATATACACACTTGATATTCATGTATTCTATACTCAAGAAACATGAACAATGGTAAGTAAGTACATCCTTGCTAGATTGTATTGGTTGATTGGTCGAACAAGATTTTTATGTTGATGAGATAAGTCAGAACCAACAATGCTTGAGTTCATATGCATGCTATGACCTCTTACCTACCAGTACAGTCAAAAAGCAACTTCGAGCAGAAACCCATTTGCAAATATATCAAAATTCACGTTGTTCCCTATTAAGGAACAAAACCCATTTTTTCACTAATTCATATGACAACACATCTAGTTTATTGAGCTGAACAGTTTTAGTGTCTAAATTATATTGATAGTTTGACTTTATTCACTTTTTCTATGCAGGTACAAGTGGCAGTGGCTATTTTCATTGCAATTGTTTGAACTGAATGCTGCATCAGAGGCCACTGAAGAATTCAATAAATGCCATAGATAAAATACTGTGTGCAAGGGAGATTGTGATTTTTAATCGTTATTACTTGTTATACATTATGTTGTTTGAGTCTGGGCAAGGTTTTCACCCGAGGATCCAGCAATGGGGTGGCTGAGCTTTAACAACGCCCTAAAAGAGGACGCGCGGCATTCGGAAACGTCGCCATTGTCAGCCAGCTCAAAGCTGGGCATGCCTTCACCAACTTTTTTTTTTGTCTCTTGAACACCCACCCCCTCCCCTCTTCTGTTACTACCTGTAATTGCTTACCTTTTTAAATAAATTCAGTGGGAGCTTGCCCCTCCTATTCACCTGAAAGGGAGAGATACAGAGAGAATGGAACCACCCATTGGGCCGTGCTACAAAACTGAATACAAAATGTGACAGGCAACTAACCTCAAGCTAACACAAAACATTGTCATGTACTACAAACCGCAATTCTTGGACGATCGATCAATGAGCTAATGATCGATCATGGAGAATATCAATTGTATAACTACTCGCACATAT
This sequence comes from Chrysopogon serrulatus, assembly GCA_015844335.1. NCBI lineage: Eukaryota > Viridiplantae > Streptophyta > Magnoliopsida > Poales > Poaceae > Chrysopogon > Chrysopogon serrulatus. The sequence continues at coordinate 776,061 of JADLZL010007069.1, read as the reverse complement.
ATATATACACGTACTACTCACGCAACTAGTGGAGGGTTGGCCTGAACTCGATGCCATGGACGACGAGGCCGCGCTTGGGGTACCACCCCAGTGCCTCAAAGCTGGCCACCACCTCCTTGTCCTGGCCGTCTTCCTCTCCGCCGGCGGTGCGCAGCCGCCCCATCTCCACCTCCCACCACGCGTCCTCCCGCAACCTCGGCCGCACTGTTGCCAGCTGGTCGCCGCACTGCAAGCCGGCGCCCCTGTACTGGCGCGCCTCGGCGTCGTCGGGCCAGAGGCACACGGCGCGCCTCGCCGTGGTCTGCCCGCCCACGGCCACCGCCGTCTCCTGGTCCGGGAAGCTCAGGCCGCGGTGGCCGCCCTCCGCGCTCCCGTACACCAGGTACGCCGCGTAGGGTGCCGCCGGCGTGAGCGCGGACGCCGGTAGCCAGCCGTAGATATCCAGGCACGTGCACTGCACCAGCTCAGCCACCTCCTCAAACCTGGTGATAAGAGTTGGCGATGCAATGATGATAAGATTGTTTAAAGGATATGGTCCGTGGGAATGGGAAGATCCATGGCAGGTGCAGGACAACAATTCGTTTCCATGTCCATGGGTGTCGCTCTCGATGGCGACGCGGCACGTCACATTCGACAACGAATTGCTAGTGAAAATTCAACGGTTTTTGAAGCGGCCGTACTAGTGGTAGCTAAGAGTGACAGGGTTGAAGAACAATGAGATGACCGTGGAACCATTATTGAATTGATTAAGGTCGCTGTTGGCTCTACCACAAAAGGTCCCTACATTACATGTGAACCTACATTAATATTAGTAGTTCGGAAAGTCGAGACACACCCCCGAGTCGCTCCCCACGCGGGCGACTCGGGCGGCGGCCGAACCCTAGCCGCCGCCCGCACCTCCCTCCCCTCCCTCGCCCCGCCGCCGCCGGAGTGGGCCGCCCGGTTGGGCCGCGCGCCTCTGCTGGGATGGCGGCGGCGGGCTCCCTTTGGTATTTCGGCGGCGGTTGGTGGCGTGGGCGGCGGCTGACCGGCGGGCGCGGCCTCTCGCGAGGCCGCGTGGGGCTCGGGCGAGGCCGGGGGCTGCGGCAGCGCCCGGCCAGAGCCCCCCGGTGCAAGGTGGCGGCGGGCGGTGCTCTGCTCTCCCCGTCCTTCCCTTCCTTCATGGCGTGGCAGCAGCGACGGCGCCGCCGTGGCTGCCCGGTGCCTGGCCGGGCTGATCCGGCGCCCGGGTGGCCGGATCCGTGCCCCCCAATGGGACGGGCGGCGTCGCCAGGCGCCACGGGCGCTGGTTTGGGGCAAGGTTCCTCGGCCCCCGGTGGCGGATCCGCGCCCCCTGGGCTGGGGGCGGCGCCCTTTGAGGTGGGGGCACTTGCTTTTGGCGGTGGACGGCGGCGGCCGGCAGCGCGGCGCTGGTGCCGGAGCCGGCGCCGGGCGGCCAGCGGTGGCGCCGGGCGTGCGGCAGTGTGCATGCGTGGCAGAGTATGCCCGGTCTCTTTGCGCAGCCTAGTCGGAGGGGGTGGCGGTCGACGCAGCTATGCGGCTGCGAGCGCAGCCGGCGCGCCGATGCCCCTCTGGAGGGGCTCCTGCGGGACGTCAGGGCAGCGATGACGGCGTTGGCGGCGAGCTTGGGATTCGGCATCTTGGCCCAACGACTGTGCTGGGGCACCTTGGGCGAAAGCCTCGACGACGGCGACGCCTGTGGGCGCCGCTTTCCCTGTTGAGGGCGTCGTTTCCCCAGTACATCTTCCACGGGTGAAAACTCGGTCCATATTTCTTGGACGAGCGGCGGCGGCGCTATCAGCGTCGTTCCCTTCCTGAAGGCGTCGCTTGTGGAATTCGTCTCGGCCACGATTTCACTCCCGGTGATCATTCTGTGCTTCCCGGCCCCCGGTTGACATGAGGTGACGGGGGCATGCTGCGTGAAGTCGGAGCTGCTGCGCCAGGGGGCGTGGCTCGGCAACGATGACATGTGGCGAGCCCCCGTTCTTTGGAGTCCGGTTACTTCGCTTGGGAGGTCTGATAAACGCCGGGGGCGGGGCGTGGGTTCTTGGCAGGAAGTCGGAGCTGCTCTTCTTCTTCTTGAGCTTGGCAACGATGACCTGACGCGGCCTCTCGCTTCGGACCCGTTTGTTTGGCATCGCTAGTCATTTGGGGTCGGCCTTGGGGAGTCGGAGCTGCTGGATGCTTTTGCAACCAAGCTCGGCAACGATGACCCAGGGTCTTTTGTGTACTCTGCTGTGTCGCGTGGGGTGGGTTAACCTTCGGGTGCCTGGAGTGGGTGCCTTGTTTGGTTGCCCTTCTTGTACATAATTTTCATTCGTCTTAATTGAAAGGCAGAGCTCCTGCCATTGTTTCAAAAAAAAAAAATATTAGTAGTTCTGAATTATTCAGCCAACTACTAGCTAAGAGTGACAGGTTGAAGAAAAAAAATGAGCTGACTAGTGGCCATGGAACGAAGCATTATTGGAGTGTGATGTCACTTTCGTTGAGTGTTACATATTATATCTTAAAAAAAGATGCAATTCATTTATGTAAATTTGTTCAAATTTATGATGTTGAACACTCAACACACCGTGTTTCAGATTTTCAGTGCAATGCATAATGGCTATGCGACGAATTAATTCACCTATATCGTTGACAAGCATCTCTACTTTCTACGGCCTTTTCTTGGGTGTGGATCAAAAGCTTGTATTCTGGAAGCTATAAAGTAAACCTTTTTTAAAACAAATATAAACAAGAGAAATTAATTAATTAATTAACCTGGAGCGCGGGTGATGCGTGAATTTCCAGCTGAACTCGCCGTCGTCCCATGGCAAGCTGAGCCTCCTGGCAGACAGCGCGTAGCACTTGGCGCCGGTGGCCCTGTCGAGCCACACCCTGCAGCCGGCGTCCCCGTCGACGGCCACGGCGCTGGCTGCATCACAGAGGCCGAGGAAGGCGTCCTTCTCCTTCTTCTTCGTCGCCGTCGTGCTCGTGCCGGTCCTTGGCGCGGGCGGCACGGCCAGCATCGTCGTCGTCGTGCGGAAGTGCCCGTCGCTGGGGATGAAGCGCCGCCAGACGGGGTCGGAGTCCGCGGCGGCGCGGAAGGACGGCGAGACGGCGGCGCAGCGGGAGGCGTCGCGAGGGGAGGTGAGCGCGATCGCCAGCGCCAGGCACTCCTCCGGCAGGTCGCCCACCTGGGTCTCCTGCTGCCTGCCCTTCGCCGCCGCCATTCTTGTCGTCGAAGTATGGGACGATCAGCTTGAGAAGCCCTCCGGCCGGCGGCTCCTATATTATTGCCAGCCACCGTGGTCCGGTTAGGATTATTCAGCGAGGCATACGCGAGCGCGTGCGGCGACTGTTCTTGTGCTTGCAGCGCCGTGCACTAGAATAGTAGCACCACAGGAGGATAAGAATAAAATACCGTCGCAATGCGATCCCGGTCTGCTCCGTGCACCGCCGCACGCCCCAGCGGGGATGGGGATGCCGTACGTAGGGGCGCGGCAGTCAGCCGTTCATCTTCTGCCGTCTACTATTTATTTTTTTTTTTAAAGAAGATTTTATTAAATTTTCAAGCATATAACATAGAGAGAATACAGAGTCTTGAAAATAATTTTTGGGCTTCTGCATGCAGCCAAATAAAAAAGGGCGCGACACACACTCTAATACTATCAATTCGTAGACTAGAACGCCTTCTGTGCTTGAAGGATAACCTTAGCCACCTGTGCCAACTACTGCGAAGCCGACACAATAAATCCCGTGTATGTGGCTTCCGGATGATAGCCCGCGTACAGAGCCAATAAATGACAAAAAGATAACCAACAAATGAGATAGAATATTTTTCTTTTAAAAAACTATATTATTTCTACGTAACCAAATCGACCAATAGGTGGCGGCAGCTCTTAGCTAGTAAAACTAAAAGCTTACTAATCCATTGAAGATCGACACGCTACAAAGTTTAGCTAGATCTGAGGCCACCTGAATTATGACCAAACTGTTTAACTGTTTGGGCGAAATGGCAATCAAAGAACAAATGTCTAATTGTCTCTTCCCTGAAACAAAACACAACATATTTTGGTACTCTGCCGGTTACGTTTCGCTAAATTATTTTTTATAAGCACAACTCCTCTACGTAGATTCCATAAAAAAATCTTGACCTTCGAAGGGACTTTCATTTTTCCATAAACATTTTTTAAATTGGGAACCTCTAAATGGATTAGGTCCTGATAATATGATTTCATCGAGAATTGTCCATTTTGACTTAGATTCCAGCAAAATATGTCAGGCTCATTTTGTTTCAAAAAGAAAATATACCCGACTCATGTCCTAAAGTGGTGTTAGCAATGCATGAAAACATATGGCTCCATGCTACTAACTTGGGGCAGATCCTTGCGCCAAAAAAGATTAGGTGGAGGTGTCAAAAACTTTTCCTGTGGTAACATGTTTGGGTCTATAACTATGTTGTAGAGGCAAGAGAGACTGTTCATGAAAAGTTGTGTTCCTCAACCATTTATCCTCTCAAAATCGAATCCGTGTTCCATCTTTCACAATGAATGACCCAAAGCGAAGGAAATCTGCTTAGCCTTCACAAGGCCGGATCAGGCTTAGAACTGAGGTACTTATTTCGAAGCAATTGTTGCCACATGCCATCTGATGTGAGAGGTTTGAACAACCATTTGCTAAGCAATGCCATATTTTTTATATCTAGGTTATGTATGCCTAGGCCGTTCTCAGGTTGGCATAAAACACTCCATTTAGCAGACAATATTTATTTCTTGTTCATCACCCTACCAAAAAAAAAACTGGATCGAAAATAATCCAATCTTTTCAACACGGCTCATAGTATGGGAAAGAATGATATCATATACATTGGAAAGCTACTGAGAACTAAGTTTATCAATGTCAGTCGACCTCCTATAGAGAGGTGTTTACCTTTCCAACTACTGACTCACTTCTCAAAGCGCTCCTCCATTCGCTTCCAATCAGTATTTCCTTATTTTTTATAATGAACGAGGATGTCGAGTTACCTAAGTTGAAATCACTACTACAAAAATTTAACCGCGTACTTTTCAGAACCCCCTCCAAGCAGTCATGTTTTTAAACTGCCTCGGTTAATACCTCGGATTAATCGGGGCGGTCATCTTTTATTAACCGAGCCTAAAATCCATTGACCGAGGTGGGCAATGTAATATAACCGCCTCAATTAATGTAATAGAACCGCCTCGATAAATAATTAACCAAGTCAGTTATTTTATAAGGCCCGCCTCCAAAAATATGGCCTAGCCCGCAACCATTTCTCATGCCAGTGTCAAGTATATATATATACACTGAAACCCTAACCTCCCTTCCCAGGCCTCTCACTCCCTCAACCCTTAGCTACCGCTCCCCTACCCGACGCCCGTGGCCCTCCCCCTCAACCGTGACCCCTCCTCTCTCCCCTCCCCCCCACTCTCCCTCTCCCTCCTACTCACCAAGGCGGCGTGGCCTCACGGGCGGGCGGCCAGGCAAATGCATGGGCAAGCGCCCGCCCCCCGATGCAAGGTCCTCCTCCGGCGGCGCGCGACCGGCGGCGCTATCTCCTTCCCCCGGTGGCAGCATGCTAATTCCCCAAGGTCCTCTACTTGCAGATTGAGGGTCGACGTCTCGTAGGGCAGGGTGGCGAAGATGGAGGCCGAGGTGACGAGGCTCGAGGGGCTTGGCGTCGTCGTCCACGGTGGCTCGCGAAGTTGGCCACACCCCGCGGCCGGTGGCGGATCTAGATGCATCGGCGCCGTGCTCGTCTCGACGGTGACGGCACTCCACTGGCGTGTGCATCCGGTGGCTGCGGGCATGGATGCGGCACCCCTGCCTGCGGTGGCATGCGGGACAGTGCCTGCTTCCGTGGTGGCGGTGGCCCAGGTCCAGACCTAGTTGGGCCGTGGGCTTTTTCTTTTTTTGTTTTTTATTTTGATTACCCGAGGTGGTCATTTCAACCGCCTCGGAAATGGTCCCATTTACTGTGATCTCCATTTTCGAGGCGGTTGCAATAACCACCTCGGTAAATCACTTCTACCCACCTCAGTTAATATTTTTGGTAATAGTGAATTCTCCAGACTGACAATCAAAAAGCTCCTTGTATGTTGGCCTTAAGCATCTTGAGTGTCTCCAAAGCAGTACAACTCACTTTTATGAAAATTAATTTTAAGACCTGATGGTTGCACAAACACATAAAGCAATAGCTTCATGTTGCAAACTTTTGCTAAACCGTGTTCAATAAAAAGAATAGTGTATCATCTGCATATTGTAGGATAGATAAATTACCTCCATCAACTAGATATGATGCGGTACTATCCCATTAATTTACCTGACCGCTAACATACAACCACGACGATGTTAGGTCTTTTTTAGTCTGAAAAATAATACCCTACCTCATCATTAACATTGATAGCCACACTACCATCTGAAAAGAAGGACTCTACCCAAGTTATCTATTTAGGTGAGAAACCTTTCATTCATAGTACTATATCGATTGAACAAATAGTTAGGCCCTGATGAGGATGTAGTAGATCGATATATGCATGTATAGAACCAATTCAAAGATACTGACTGTGAGACAATTCAAAGATATGGAGTAGCTCATATTGTTTGTCACTCATATTCATGTTGGACCGTGAATAATGATTTGATCGTGTCCTCGCTCATATGCAATCTTTTTTTTTTTAATAATGATGGGGACAAGTAGTTTAGTTTCAAATTTAGGTGTTGTTAAATTATCTTTCATAGTGTTTGGGGTAGGTCGTTGTTTAGGTTCTAATTTAAGGTTTTGTTTTATAGTATATTTTATATATAATCATAGATGTGGATTTTAGATGTAATTTTCGGGATTACTTTATGTATTTTTATATGCATATTTTTTCTGTACCAAATGATACAAATTGCTAATATTTACATATAAATTTAGGGGTTGTTTTCGGATGATGATGGTTACTCTACCACGTGCCCATCTATAGCCGGGGATCGTTGAGCTGCTCGCCTGGTCAGGACACGATGACAAACTTCCAAATTCCAATAAGTCATAGGCGTACGCAAGCATCGCCAACAACGAGTCTGCCAACTGATGAGCTTTACACATTGGTTTGTATCCAGCGACAAATTCAGATCCCGAGCGCGACGGGTTATCAAACCAATTACCGGGTACCAAATAGTTATTCAGTACCTAGCGTTATATTGGGCGAGACATGAAAACAGGCCCACCTCACATTTGGAGCCGAGGCTCGCTATAGACCCGGCCCATCCACCCACGAGCTCGAACGGCATAGCAGCTCTCAAGCTGCCCCACCCACCCACGATTTCTTTGCGGTTCCATTTTCCGAGAATCCAGGCGCCTCTGCCCGCCTCCTGCGGCGCCCGGCTTCACCGCCGCTGCCTCCCCCGTCCTTGCTGGCGTTGCGCCTGCCTCCGGTCCGCCCCAACCCAGTCACGCGGCCTCCCCACCCTGTGCCGGGCGGCGCGGCTGGAGAGCGGCCATGGTGTCGGTGGCGGACCACCCTGCACCCCACCTTGTTTCCCGTCGATGGCGCGGAGCACCCCACCCACACGGTGACGGCGCGCCACCACCCGAGCGGAAGGTGTACACAGCGCCCTCTCACTCCCACCCGGCTGCGGCACCCTTTTCTCCACCTCGTTGGTCGGCCTCCCTGGCTCCCTTTCCGGCGGCAGCGCGCACCCAGATCTACATCCCGCACGGCACCAGTCGGAGTAGGTTTCCGCTGCCCTGCTCTGCTTGGGATGAGCTGCGTGGCCGCCTCGTATCGCGAGGCCTGTGCAGGCGGGCACAGCCCGTTGCCGGCGCCGTCGGCTGGCCGGCCATCCTGGCTGGGCAAGCCTCCTCCCCTCCGCACGGGCTTCGAGCGGGATGACGAGCGAGCAGATCCATAAGATGCATCCTCTCCCCTCCTCCCTATCTCTGTCGACAACCAACAGATTTTGAAATTTATGCCCTTTATTAGATTTTAAAATTTATGCCCTTTCATCTCTCCGTCAAGATCCAGAGCCATGGCCGCCGGTGCCTCCTTGACCACCTGCTTCCTCGTGCAAGTTTGGATTGGATAGGCAACCTCCTCGTGCAAGTTTGGATTAATTAGGCAACAGGCTGGAGCAACAATTGCTGTCAAATGTGAAGCTGCAGGTGCTCATTGCCGTCAAGCTTTTCCAGCTCGAGTGACTAGCAGGCTATTCCGACCAACGGGATGGAGATACTAGCAGGTAACCAAAAAATGATTTTTATGTTTCATTTGCTAGATTTTTATGCTGCAAATGAAGAAACAGCAATGCAAGCAAGCATTTTTTTTTTTATGTTTTGATTCGATTTTAGTTGCAGCCTTGCAGGAACATGGTAGTCCGGGGAATGAAAGAGCTAACAATGCAAGGACAGTGCCGAAGCTCAGTTCATCACGTGCACTGCATACTATTGCTAATTGAATTCTGAATTCATACATGTTCTCATGAGTTAAAGAATTATTCTCTGAAATCTGAACTCAAATTGATTCTTTTTCTTAATAATTTCATGCTTTTGTTTTTTAGATAGATGCCTCACTGTCACTGAAGATTCTTGCTTTGGACATGTGCACAGCTAATAATGGATCTGCATCTCTGCAAAACCTCTGATCCCTGCTCCTTTTTTATATTCAATTTGCTTAATATTATCCGGGATTAGGGAATTATGGGCAGATAAGTTTATAATTTGTACAGTTAGTTTCAGATTGCCCTATAATATTATTATGAGAGATTTACCTGTATGGTCCTGAAAAAAATGCCTCTTCCTTGTATGGCCCTTTTTTCTTTGAACTTACTTCTATGGCCCTGAAACGAAATTTCATGACTTGTATGGCCTTCCATCCATTCAGCCCACTTAACGGTGTTAAATGAAGGGTAAAAAAGACCATTTTACCCTTGGCAAAAAAGAAAAAATGACTGAGTTTTTTTTTAATATTTAGAGTAAAATTTGGCAAATAATTTGACACATAATAGTAGGGTATATTTGCAGTATTTCATTAAGTAAACATGACGGCATATTTGAAGTATTCCATAAAGTATATATTTTTGAAGTAATATATACAAAAAGAAAAACCTCTACAATTTTTCCTTTTTTTCAGTTAACACCGTTAAGTGGGTTGAACGGACGGAAGGCCACACAAGTCATGAAATTTCATTTCAGGGCCATAGAAGTAAGTTCAAAGAAAAAAAGACCATACAAGAAAGAGGCATTTTTTCTAAGGCCATACAAGTAAATCTCTCTATTATTTGCTCAATGACGGTATGCTTTGTCCCTCATCATCTCGTTCCTGTATGTGTCATTCTATAAACTTCAAGACTACTGAACCATCAAGAAATTTCCTGGCTGAATAGGATATAGAGACTATATGTTGTAAATTCATCATGCATCTACTTGTCTGCAAGTTCAAGTGCATTATTTATATTAATTTGTTTTTTACTTGCAAATCATTTTTTTGAACTACTTATTTGCATGCTACCATCTCCCGTGGAATGGAGTGTCGTCATTCATTACTAAATAAACCATCTGTTGTTTGTGTGGATTATTCTAGATTCTAGTGTGTATTCTACTTTTTTTCACATTATGATAAACCTGTTCAGAGCACAAATTGCAACAGGATTAAAAAATACTTAATTATTCATCTGAACTGGAATCTTCTATCAAATTGCAGACCACTTTCGACCTTTCCTGATTAAATTGCCAAGCGATTTTTTGTTTCTTACTCTATTTATATGTAGGAAAAATAGCAGGTTCTGGAGTTTGTAGATAGCAATATAAAGATTCCTAGTATTTTAGCTCATAAATAATCTTTACAATCGGTATCAACCTGTTCAGAGTTCAAACTGTGTCAACCTTTTTTTTATACATATATAGTACAAATAGTTGTACATTTAAGTCCCCTAATTTATACCAGACATTCTCGATACATTTTTTTACATTATTTACTACTACTTCAAAAATTTGTATACGTTGCAAGATTGAGTTTTTATGCTCCTAACAATTCCTCTGTGTTGCACTTTCCAATTTGATTCCTGCTTGCTTCTTTTTTCAGATTGGGAACATTAACATGCAGTCGGTTGGACGTTCAAGGGACATCTTCGATCAGAACCTAGAGAATCCATCAATTTTGCAGGCAGTGTTGGTAGAAATGTAAGGTGAGCCATGGCTAGCTTGAGGCCATTTTCTGGCGGACTGCACCACTGTTTCTTGTCTGCACTATTGTTATTATGTAGAGGCAGTAGAGAATCGTGTGTGTCGTGGAGTGCACCACTGTTTCTTCCTGGCACTGTTGATGCATGCTTGTGCTTGTGGTGACACTCTTAAGGATACCAAAGTAGTTGAGAATCATGGTGATGATTGATGCGACACTAACAATTTCTAGGCTCTCTCGTCAAAAAAAAAAAAAAAACAATTTCTAGGCTCACACAACACAAGATGATTGAGGAATAATTAATTCTTAATTTTATTTTGGGTACTAGATCATTTTGCCAATTGTTATGCAACAGTCACTATGTTAGAGGGCCAGCTTTTTTCATTTGATGTCTTGCAGCGGGTAGCTCCCAGCACGTCTATACAATTTCTTTGGCTTTGATTTCTTATTTTCCTATCCTAATTTTTCTCCTTCAATTTGTTTATTTTCACTGCCAATTTATATGTGCTGATAGGAAACCATTTGTCTTAGGCTATTCAATAAGCAGCAGCATGTGACTGCCCAACTAGAAGGTCCTATATGCTTCTGCTGTGCAATTAACATACTCTATTGAGATAGTTTTGGCAATTTATTATTATTCTTTACCAATCTTTTGACCAATTATCCAGCTTTTTAGCATGACTATTGACACATTTTTTAAAGGAGGCGATGTTATTTACAAGAAAAAAGAAAGAAAAAAGAGAAATCAGGATCACAAACTACTGTTAAGACTAATTAGTTACTACTTGTTGGGAGTAGCTCTTCTTTTGCTCAATGCATGAGCATGGCAAATTAAGGCTTGAACTTTATCATCATTGAGCGTAGAGTTAAGTCAAATTGATTGAAGATCCAGCTATCCAATCATCCAATGGGTCAGAGACTTCATTTATTCAGCTTATTTATTTTTAATCTGTCTATCAAATTGACTCTTGTGATGGTTTGGGGTTTTTTTGTAGTGATGGAGCTGATGGCTATGCTCACTCAGGTGCGAATGAGAAGGGCTGATCAGTTGAGACATCACTTGTTCATGTCCGTGTGCTCCCGGTAATTGTCTTCCTCCTGCGTTGCTCTCAATTGACCTGCCTTCTTCTGTGCTCCAGCTGGCTTTGATTATTTTTTCTATTCTGGATGTACTATGCTGGTTTGGATAATGTAAGGGAGAAATCAAATTAGATAGATTGATTATGAGACACATAGGACACCCCATTTTTCATTTTGTTCTCAACTAATGAACTAATACATAACATTGATTCTTCCTAGAAAACACACATGCAAGATCCTTGAAATTCTTCCTTGAGTACTATGATACAGAAATTTAAACATGGTCTGAATATTATTCCTCATTTCATCTATGATCCTTGCGACATTCTCCTTATGCTTTCGATTGTATTATTTTATAAATATTATTATTTGCTGATCAATATTGATTCTAGTAGGTGAGGATCCAATGGAAGTGTGTACTGCTGGATGGGCACAATCAATTTGTATTGTAATTAGCTAATTGAGGTACTGCAGGTTTTTCATATAATCCTCCTAGATGGTTAATTTGCTATTCTAGAGAAATCATAGAGATAACTCCATGTCCTACAGTCTATAATTGTGTATTGTGTTTCATTTAAATAGAAAGCATAAAGTTTCTTGGCTTTTGATTTTGTTGGAGGTGATTTGTGCAGGTACCGGTTAATTCAGGTGCCAAAAGATTTCTACCGCATTACGGTTTTGTTTGACCCGGCATAAAAACAGGCTTGAAGTTCACATGTCTGCATGCCTTAAAGAAATCCATGGTCAATGTCAATTCCGACCTGAACTTATGTGGTGTCTTTCTGATGGCTAGGGCTATCTCCATGGTATCACTGTCCACTAACTTGGCACAGGGGAGCTGCTCCAAGCATTTTCTTCTGCACCACCAGGTGCTCCAAAAATTTTCATAATGTCAGTTGACCTGTTGTATATTGCATTTCCTTTGGTGTATGGCCTATTGCTAAGTTTAATTTAAATTATGAATTTATTTTTAGAGAAGGATATGATCTTCTATGTACCTATTGCTAAGTGATCAACCTCATGACATTTGTCCTGTTTCAGGCTTATATGAGTTAGGGCCAGCAATCTTCTTGTTTAATGTAAAGATGTGTTTTGTTTCCCTCGGTGGATCGGGGCCATAATAATATATCGATGTGTTTCTACCGTCTCGCCGTGGTCGTGGCAATAAGTGCAGGGGCATGGATTGTGGCATGGACAGTGTGGACTGAATTGTATCACAATGTTGAGCTGAGGGGCGTACCACGTCGAGCATGCTTACCACATCGAGCATGCTTCCAGCATGATTTCATATTTCCTTTTTCTTGTCTCTATCGTAAATTTAGAACACAGATTCCATGGCAACGTGTGGCAAATGGAACTTTTTTGGCAAATGGAACTTTTTCTTTTTTGAATACAACTGCCTTGCTGTCAACTATCAAATCTTTGTTTGTTAATGACGTCATCATAACAATAATAAAAAGGGCTCTTCATGGTGTCAAAACTTGCCTTAAATAGTGGACATAAAAAACTGCATGGAAAAAAAAAAATCATGGCTGTAAATAAAATCCAAAATTAAAAACTGGCCTCATATCACGGCTGTAAAAGGAGCTGCACTAAAAGAAATTGGCCTCAAATCACGGACAAAAAAGATGCACGAAAAAAACACGTCATAGACGTAAAAGATGCACGGAAAAAAAAAACTGGCGTGCAGGCGCCAATGCACTGAAAAATGGGCCCAGACCGTCTCAGCCTCACGTAGAAAAAAAAGGGCCTCAGACCGTCTCAGGGTGCTTGGCTACCAGATGGCTCTGGGGACCAAATAGCGTTGCTATATATATATATATATATTCTATGTAGTACCCTGGGTATTGAATAATAATCAGTACCCAGCACCCGTTAGCGAGGCTAGGAGGCATTTTCTCTCGCCGAGGCCCGAGCACCACAGCTAAGCTCCACACACCCATGATCTTTTCAGTTACCCCCGAGAACCTCAGACGTCCGCTCCGTACCCTCCGCCGCCGGCGCCGCTCGTCGACCCTCCCCGACGCCGCCGCTCCTCAGGCTTCAACCAGCCCCTGCCAGAGCAGCTCCTCAACCCACCCCCGCCGGGCGCTGCCCTGCTTCGCATCCTTCAGCAGGCGCACGTCTCTCTCCTCCTAGGCGGCAGTGGTGGTGAATGGCTCCTCTTCCTCTGCCAGGCGGCGGCAGGCGGCGCGTGCGGTTCTTCCTCTAGGTCGGCGGCACTCGCGCGCAGCCCTCCACGGCTCTACCTACGGGCGTCGGTGCGCGGACCTCGCCCGTGCATGGGCCCCGCTGCCCTTTCGACGCCATTGCCCGCCTTGCCGCACCTCGATCCGGGGAGGATGCTGATTTAGTTGAGAAGCAACGCAATCTGGCTGTGGGACAGCAGCATGTTCATCAGGTATGCTACGAGCCCTGCTCCTTCCTATCCACTGGTCCACCGTAATTTCAGCTCCAGATTTCCATATATATATCTCTGAAGTCTCTGGCTCACAAGACTAATTATATTTTCTGCTCTTTATTTATTTGCTTCCATAGTACATGTTGAACTTTGGCCCATCTTGATACACTTTGTTTCCAGCTATAATTTTCTTCAATAATTAATTTATTTTCTGTATGGGTTTGAAATATCCAACTCCTTTGTAGGTTCAAGTTCATGTTCAGCATGGACCGATTAGTCTATATTTAATTTTCTAGCACATCATGATTTTAATTAATTTATTTGTCCAATTTTCTCTGTTGTGTTCATTTCTTGCTCTCCTTCCATTGAGTGGACAATTTAGGATAATATATAGAGATAGAGTTCTATCTAGTTAACAAGCTCCCTATTAGGATTGGATTTTAGATGCGAGCGAAGGCTTTGTTGTGTGTGTTGTCAAATTGGGCTTACTATCTGTATAAGGTTGGTCACTGATTCTGTTTTTTTGCCTTGATGGATTTTCCTCTTGTGAGCAGGAAGTTGCAGACAATGAATTTGAAAAGTTCATCAGATCGGAATTTATTTTAGCAAATGAGATTGGAGTGACATTGGAACCTTGGGCTGATATCAAAGAGTGTCCTCAGGAGCTGGTTATGCTTCCTCTTCCATGTACTGATCTTTCCAATGGACTTCTGAAGCATGATTATACAGATATTTTAAGTTGGGACAAATATATGGTGAGTTGGTGGCAGCATATACATGTCACCTCCTCTTCCTTTTAGCTTGTCAAGCTTCTAAATTAGTTTTGTGTTTAAATTCGATTAAATGCTTACTATATTCTTTTGTATGTGCCCCTCTTACTGTGTTAATTAATTAATACTAACTTGATTGAACTGTCCCGTGTACTGAAGCTTGCCTGCTCAGATGGACTCCACTGGTCCATCAGTAACCTATAAATATATCCCTTTTTGAGCATCACCTATTGTATTTAGGTTCAGTCAAAATGGTTTTTAATTTTTTTTGAAAGGATAATTGGTTTTTAATATTGTTCCATGATTTTGGTACTGATTCTGCTGATAAAGATTAAATTCTCTACTTCGAATCCATTTTTCAATTGTTTCTTTTCTTCTAATTGGAAACTTGTAATTAGCAGTATGCACACATTATGTTGCACAGGCTATATCCTTTTGTCTTATTTCTTTTTCATACACCTGTTCAATTCATATATTATGGTTTGAAATCTTTTCGAACATCACCAATACAATCTGCATGAAAATTGTAATTTGTTTCCTAAAACCCAAGATGCCAAAATTGTTTTTCCTATGAATTTTTTTGTTCTGATCCTTGATTTATGTTACTAGTTATGGCATAATTATAGTTTTACCGAGCTAATAAATTTGTGCGTTTATAGACTGTCGGTCATTGCCACCACTTCCACCAGATGATGTGCATGCCGGATAAGGCCCTGGTCGCTCATCCAAAAGCAGTTCTGAGGTATGGGGTTTTTGTTGTTTGTGCTTGTGTTCTATCATGAGGAAGCACTGGCTATTTGTTCTGCATATCACATTGTAATTCTTGAAATTGCATTTAGAAAATTGTTTGCACAACTTGGTCTTATTGGCATCACTGCTTTTGCTTCCAGATCAGGTTATGTGGAATGGTTAAGCGCTGCTGAACATGCTTGGGACAATACAGGTACTTCATTTTGTTTCTCGTGTCATAAATTTGTTTCCAACACAAAAGATGAATTCCCACTGTTAAGTTATTGAGACATTATATAAATCGATGTCCTCCTTTATCGTTCTCCTAATAAATGTGTCAAACAACCAGGATACCTACTAATTTGGGGCCCTGCTTCAGAACACAAAACTGAGGCCTCATATCGGGAAAAATACCAAGATGTGAGGAATTATTAAGTTTTGTGGTAATTGAGGAGTTGGCCCTTGGTCTCTTGGAGGAGTGAGAGAAGGGATGGGGAAAGCTGCTGGCTTCATTGGAAAGGATAACAAATTGATTTCTTGGTGTGCTGCTGGTTCCTTCTCCACAAAGGGAGACATAGGTACGCACCTCACAAATAAAGGCTTCAAGTTGCTATACAAGGCTTATTAGTTATTAATTTAATTTATGGGGCCTCTGTTCAGTCTGAGCATTATAATAGTAACAAGAATAAAAGTGTTTTTGATTTGGACATGCTTTTCTAGTGCGGGATCAAGCTTTGTGTAAACACCTGCTACTATACTTATTCTAAGTCTGCCGAAGGTCATATCAATGGTGTACTAGCTAAGCTCAATTTGTGCTGGGCTAAGCAGTTCAAAATTTATGTGGAAAACTATTTATCTTGAAGAATGTATTATTAATTTGTGTCACTTTTGTTATCTCAAATATAAGGTCAATAGCTGAGAATGCCAATCGGTTGAGGAGCAGGTCGGCTAAACAACCAAGATTTTAGATTTTTAACTAAAATCTGATAAGCATAGTCTCATACAGTGCTTAGCGATCTGAATTCTTCCTTTTTCGTGACAAAAAATCGAACCATAAACTTTAGTGGTGCATTATATCATTCTATTTTTTGGAGTAGTTTCCTGGGCAATGCATGTTTATGATCTTCTCCTGTGCTAAATATCTGCTGCATAGGTTTTTGTATTTGTATCACTACCCTCTCGTTCTGAATGCCTATTCCTATTGCATTCCCCGGGATGATGAGATTGATCCTGCCGCCATACTCCCATACCCCAGTGATGAGCTGATTCCCGCCAACGTGCCATGAAGTTCCCAACACTTGTTGACACTGATTTGAATATCATATGCAGAGCAGCCACCTTACAGGTTCTAAGCAAGATGATCATCATTGTTTTAATAGTTCTGACAATAACCTCACGTAGCCAAATGTTAGTTTGGCTACTGCATTGGTTCACTAGTATATTTGCTTGATAATTTTTTCTATGCAGCCCAAAGAGGGATGAGTGTCCTATAGCCTTAACTTACTGATATGGAAGAGGAGGGTTTTACATTCACTCTTCTATTCTATCCTTTAGCACTCTGGTGAATTCAGTTATGTCATCACTGGCTGGTCTATCTAACCCATGGTTTGGTAGCTTTATGGTCAATTCATATGTTGCTACCTTCAGTTTTTGAGCCATGGCCGCATCTATCAGCAATCTGAAATTCATGTATATACTGCTCATTAGGTCATCTCAATTCATGTATATACTTGACTGCTGCATCAACTTAATGCTCATTAGAAAATATTATTTTGACAAATTATTGTACCATGATTTAGTAATTGACACTTCAGCATGAGCTATAATTGTAATATTCTTTATATCATATGCAAATCCACATACATGAAGTTCCTTTTTAATGTTTTCTGCTTCTTTTTGACAGGTGAGGCTCATTAGAGGGACTAGAGAAGAGGGGATGTGTTAGTTTTGTCTTTTTCAGATAAAAAAGTAAATATAAGTTGGGGTGGGTTGTTGGAACCCCAATATTTATGATCCTAAAGGGGTTGTTTAGCTGCCATAACTGTATTGTGATTTTTTGGAATAACTTAGATAAAGCTACAAAACTATGTGTATTCAATTATTGTTGGAGACTCTTTTGGTGCCTCATCTATCGCAATATAAAATCTATCTTACTAATAACTAAACAATAATACACATTTAAGCTATGTTTTAGGATGTTCATGCACCCAAAAAACTAGTAGGAGGCTCAAAGAAAACCGAAGAAAAATAGTTGCCACGAGACAGAAAACGGGAAAAAGAAAACGGAAAACATCGGCCGCAAAAAATTTTTTAAAAAAATTGGCTGCAACAAAAAGGAGAAAAATCAGCCGCAAAAAAAAGAAAAAAAATCGGCAGCAACCTCCACTCCGCATGAAAAAGAATTTCGCGTAAAAAAAAGAAAAAGAGAAGGCCGAGCTAGGTGCAGGCCTCGGGGAGGAGCGATCGTACGGGCGCTTGCTGCCGCGAGGGGGGCTCGGGTATTGAATAATAATCAATACCCTGGGGATTAATTAGCGCAGCCCTATATATAGTTATATATATATAAAACTCAAATTTGTCATTAGTCAAACTTTGATGTGTTTGATCCAATTCAAGACGAATATACGTGTAACATCAAACTATTATTGGATACTTTCTAAAAAATGCTTTTATAATTTATGTCTTTGATGTGATAGATGATAATAGTCCTCCACACAAATTTGGTCAAAGTTAGCATAGTTGACTTGGAGCATCTCCAACAGTTTTTTACACCACTCTCTAAATCATCATTTGATCAATAAAATTCACTATAGCTTAAGAGCATATCCATGAGCCCAGTGGTGGAGCCAGAATTCTGCATAAGGGGGCCAGTCAAATAGTTTCAAGAGTTTCAATATACAATAACGAAGTGTAGTTTAATTGCTTAGATTTTAGCTCTATGATTAAGCTCTAATTTTCTAGATATACTCTTTTATTTGATGATTTAACATGCTCGCTATTTTTCCAGTGGTAGACGACTGTTTCTGTTAACATTAGGGCATATATGATTACTCATGAATTAAAATTTGCCAGCGTAGTATTTTGAAAGTGCTCATACCAATGGTACATGACCGTAATGTCGACAACACAATGCATGTGATGACGCATGAATATTAAATCTACCGTCTTAGTATTTGAAAGTGCTCATATAGTGGAGTTAGGCGCGTGTTTGTTTGTAGATGTGAGCTGTAACACCTCAAGTGTTAAGCATGCATTAGGTCATAATTAATTAACTCCTAATCATCATTAGCATGACATGATCATCCTTAGCATAAGCATGAGCATCATTCCATGAAAATCCTAAATGCATTCATCATTTCATGTGTTTGCATTTGAATGTTAATTGCTTGATCATGCTTGATTAATTAGTGGAGTAATTTCTTTAGCAAATGCTTATTCAAGTTTGGATCTCAGTGCCTAACATTTTGAAAAGTTTTAACAAAATTTTTGTTGCAAAAGAATTGCCAAATTGGAAGCAAAATAAATAAAGTTGTAAATCCCTTTTAAAAAGCCCTTCTCCAAATTCTATTTATAATTCAAAATCCTTTTAGAATTTCACTTTGACCCCAAAATGAAAAAGATTCAGTTTTAAAAGTTCTACAACTTTCATTTTGGGCACTTTTTATGAAAAGGCTTTTAAACTTGTCAAATTAATGTATTTTACTCAGTTTTGGTTTGATTCAGAAATTCAAAAAAAAAAAATCTCACCGCAGCGGCGGGCCGCTTTCGGCCGACTCGACCCGCAGCCCGCGTCCACTGCACCTCCCGCGCCCCGCGCTGCGCCGTGACGCGGCAGAGCAGCCGCTACTGCCCGCGCCCGCCCGCCTGCCGTGCTAGCCGGCGTGGCGGTCGGCGCCGGCGAGTGGGCCCCGCCACTACCGCGCCGTGCTCTACACCCTGCGCCTGCCTCCGCACACTCGCCACTCACTCGCTCACTCCCTCTCGCTCTCCATCTCACAGCAAGAGAGCAGCAGCCGCCTGACCACCGCCCAGTGGTGCCGCCCGCCCGCCGCAGTGCCTCTCACCGCCGTTCCGCCACCGCCGCCTGCGCTTCGCACCTCTCCGGAGCACGCACAAGCTCCGCCTCCACACATGCCACCTCGCTCCACGCTCACCCGTCGCTGTCACCACTGGCAAGGGGCCGATTTGGCCCGGTTTTCTCTTTTCCGCCGTGGCGAGACTCACCGAAGCCGCTTCCAGGCGCCGCCGCGTTCTGCCGCCACACACCGCCGCTTCGCCCTCGTTTCGCGCCGCAGCAAGGCTCGCCCGGCGTCGCTAAGCGCCTAGCGAGCTCAATCGAGCTGGCCCGGTGCTCTAGCCACCTCACCGCCGTGGCGCCATCGCCATTAGCGCCGCCGCCCCATGCAAGCAAGCCGCCGGGGCTCGGGCCGCCCAATCGGGGCACCCAAACCCCAGCTAGGTTCGCCTTGAACCCCTAGGGCTCGCGCTGCGTCTCTGTTGGCCTCGCCGTCGCCGGGGAATGGCTGGCCGGCTGCCATGCAGGGGGTCACCTTCCGCCGCCGCTGCCGCCGTAGCTCTTCCGGCCGTCTCGGCGCAACCAACCCCACCGCGGGGGTGCGGCTCGGCATGAGGAGCATGCCGGTGCCCTCGCCGCCGCCGAGCTAGGGCGGTCAACCGCCGTGCCCTGCTCCGGCCGGCTGACGGATGGGGCCGGGTTTGACCCAGGGCCCGCGCGTCAGCGACCCGTGGTCCGATGGACCGAGTCCAGCTAGGGCTTGGGGCCCTGGTTTTGTTTTTAAATGATTTCCAGAAATGCTTTTAAATGCATTTTAATTCATAATCGGCACATTTGAGATCCAAATTTAATGAAATTTGTTTTTCTAGGTTGCTTGTGAGTAGATCTACTAGGAAAATTATGAAATGCATTTTTAGTGATATTTTCCTGTGTAGTTTTATTTAACTATGGAAAATGCTAAAATCTGTTTAAATGCATAATAAAATAAATACAGCTCAGAAAATCATGGTTCTTGGTTTGTTAGCCTTGTTATGTGATGTAGTATCTGGGTAAAATATGTGCCATGTAGTTCCTGTGTAAAAATATTGAGATGTGATTTAATTGCATTTTAGGCTGTTTGTTTGTTTAATTTATAGTAAATAAATTATGCGGAATTATGGCTTGATAATTTTTGGTAAGAAGCATCCATGAAAAATATTAAATCTGTTGTTTGATACTCTTCACTGTACAAAGTAATTGAATGTGCATTTCTATCCTGTTGCTTAGTATTTTTGTGTAGGCTATGTTGCTCAGTGAAATGTGATGAAATATTTATCATGAGTCTCTGTTGGCATGATGTAGCTACTGTAATTTTTGTAGAATTTTATGGACAGTTGGTATAAGTCATAATTCAAGTGCTAGTTTTCACGTGAAATGATAAGGCTTTGAATTAATTGTTTTAAAGAGTTTAATATTACTTTTTGAGCACTTATAATTATATAGTGCTTGCTGGTCATGTTATGCAGTACCATGTCTGATATGTGATGTGTGAATTATGAGTAATACTATTCTCTTTATGCATGCGTTGTGTGTGTGCATACGCACACACCCACCTCTCTCTTTATGCTCTTCTCTAAGTAGTTAGAGAAGAGATATGCACGTACTCAGTAAAGTGAAATAGGTTGTTAGTAGAGAGGAGTATGCACCTACTCTGTCAAATAAAATGTTAATTATATTCATTCAGGAGCATCATACGTTGTACATTCATTGTCCTCATGCATGTGCATCGCATCATACAGGTTCGCAGGAGGGCCACCCGACGTTGGAGTTCGAGGAGAATCCCTTGGAGGAGCAGCAGCAGGAAGCTCCCGAGGAAGGAGAGGAAGACCTGCTGAAGTGTCCCAACCACCGCGTGAGTGAATTTGAGCAAGGCAAGCCTCGGAGCATTGCTTACCTATGCTTTCTAACAGTCTAATTATGTTTTATGATTGATGCATTAAGTATAGGAGTTGTGTGCAACCATTGATGCATTATATCCTTGTTTACACTTGATTATCCTACCTTGATTACCCTGCTAGTCTAGGGCGAGTTTATTTGTTTAGCTTGCTTAGACGGTAGAAGTCGAGTGATTCCCCTGTCATCCGCGAGCATAGGTGGTTACTTATGATTGAGGAGAAGCTTTATGTTGATATCATCATGGAATTGGCTATGTTGTGAGAATTGGAGACCCAGGGGAGTCTTATGGGGTTGTTGGACCATAGTGATTCCGTGCGGTAATGGATTAAGGACCGTCTTGCCGTTGCGCGTCCCTCGAGTCATGTTGAACGCATGCCTCACACTTAGGCTGGCCGGATAAGTCGTTCTGACCATGAAGCCTAACACTATTTAGGCCGGCTCAATCCGTTCGCACCGTATTGGAGATGGATGGGGGACTACGGGGGCGCGAAGAGTAAGTCTCAGGTCCAAATAGGCTTGCTAAAAGCGGTCGGGCGGCCCCCTCGGTATGGTGGTTCCTGCCGAAACCGCGATTCCCTGGATCGTGCCACGGTGACCTATAGCTCACCGACGGGTGAGTGTGGTTTGTGTAAGGAATACCCCCTGAGCTCAGTAGTAATCGATTCGAATCGCCATCGTTCCTGGACAGTGAACACTTGACTTGAGCTACGCCATCCTAATAATGATTATGGAATGTTGATTAATGATGATGAGGGATTAAGCTAATATGATTATGGCTACTACTTGATTGCTTAATCATGATTAATATACCATAATGATAAGTAGTATAGGTGCTCACCTAGCATAAATAGGAATGATTAAGCTGAGCTATCACTACACTGTTTAAAATGGTTACCACTGCTTTTCCGCAAAATGAGTCGAGCTATCCCCTGATAAAGCCTGTCATACTCCTTGGAGTCTTTTTATTTGAGTCAGACGGGTAAGTCTAGCTGAGTACCTTCTCATACTCAGGGTTTTTCCCGCTTGTTGTTTGTGCAGATAGCCATACCTTCCATGGGTATTGTGAGACTTGCTATTATCCAGTGGATTAAAGTACCAAAGGGCATGGTCGTTCTTATTATTCTTTCCACTTGCTTTTGTGGATTGATCATTAGGCTAGCACTGTATTAAACCTTAAGTGTGTGTGGGTCAAGCTTTCAAAACTACTTTGTTTTCGCTACTTAAATTTGAGACTTGGTTTGTAATAACTTTTATTTTCGTACTCTGATGTTATTGAATTATTTGTGAACCGTTGTAACGTGTGAATGGTGATGCTAAACTTGTACGATCTTGGTTGATGATGCTTGGTTCGAAATCCTTCGAGATTTCCAGACTACCGGCTTTATAAGGACTTAAGTGTGCTAATCGCTTGCTTAGCGAGTGGTTTTTGCACTTATGTTTTTATAAATTGGGCGGTTCTGTTACAGCTGGCATCAGAGCAAGGTTTAGCGATTACTGTTCACATATGTATTTAAAACATAAGAATTTAGTTTTAAAACTAAATTTTTAACTTATAGATCTATAAGTCTTTTGGGAAAATCTTATTTACAAATTAAGAGTGTGCCAGTAGTCATATCCTTTATGTCCAATTAAGGACACTAGGTGGCTATTTAAGTACTAACTTGGGGGCTTGCATCATATTTTTTTTTTTTATTTGCCCATGCAGCAAGGTAATTGTATGGGTGCCATTCACTTGAATGGTAATGTATGGTTCAAAATCCTCTACGCCTCGGTAAGTGTGAGTTGTGAGAGCATGATCGTCCAACCGGCGGTCTAGGGAAGTGCTAATGTGATGCCGAAAGTACTTACATGTCAAAACCATGTATTTACCAAGGTGTTTAATTGTAGGTTTTGCCGTCTGTTGAGACGATGCCGTCATGAGGACGAGGATCGGGTAGTTGTACTACATATGCGTGTATTTGGGAATGCACGTATGTGTGAGTGCTTAATTTTTACATTCCTGCAATGCATTATATTCATACTGTTGGGATGGGCTAAAGTGGATTTTCTGCAGGTACGTAACAGCGTTTCGTGTAGAGCGTCTAGTTATACGCTATGAGAGAACGTGTATGTCACCGTATATATCGCTAAAGGTTATTTTTCCTAAGTTTGTGAGAACGTAAGTCACGTACATGCATCATGTTTGTTCATCTCATGTCATTATAATTATTCTCCCCTTATAAAATGATTATCTCTTTAAATAAAAATTTGATAATTAATTAATTTATCTCACTATGGGGTAAACTTCCAATAGATGGCTCGCACAAAGCAGACCACTTACAAGTCCACTACGGGCAGATTTGCCCTCAAGGAATCCATTGCAGGAGCAAGTTTTTGGAGAAGTTTAGTAAGCCTACCCCGATATGGAGGGTGCTCAGTTCTGTGGGGTACCCTAAAAGAAAGGAGCCTCGCTACCACTGGAGCAAATAGGGGCTTGGAAAGGATGCGATGGTCTATGTGGAGGCTGTCATTGCACCTAAGAGAAGATGACTCAGACTGGAATGAACAGTCCTTTGGGACCATGGGCACTACTCTAGAGGAGGCCGCCAACAGGGCAGCTTTCTTGGTGATGCATGACATCATGGATAGGTTTCTAGAGAAGCTTGCCACTGCTCTCACTAGAGTGTCTTCTAGGGGTGATTCCTATACTACGATATGGGGCCAGCCCGAGAGGATGTCTCTAGAGGGAGGCAGCAATGAGCAAGAGCACAGTGACAGTGCAGCTATGAATGCCATGTTGCTATGATGAAGACATATGCTAGAGTGGAGTGTAGCCGTGGGAGTATGGTTACCTCACTTGGCCATGCTCTTGATGGGAAGCGTCAGACGTAGTGTCACCATGACACTGAGATTGAGAGACTGCAAGTAGGGTTGGCTCAGATAACTCTGGAGAAGGATAAGACAGTTCAGAGAAAATGAGAATGCGGTCCCAGAGATTCTCGAGTTGTGGGATCAGATGGGACGTCTGGCTACTGCTCACAGGAACTCCAAGCGCAGGTTAGTCAGTTTGCTTGATCAGAGGAATAAAGCCTAGCACGTGAAAAATGTCCTGAGGGCTCGACTGACAAGCCTAGGGTAGCAGCTTGCACACTTGGAGGGCTACAACGATGACTTGCTTGAGGCTATCCACTAGCTTCACAACCAAATTCAACCTTTTCATCATCTTGACACAGCTTAGATGGAGCCTAGTGTCACATTGGCCGCTGGAGGCAACATGAAGGTAGAAAATAGACCTATGGCAGGCCCTGAGATGGAGAACCACGAGAGCGATGGTGAAGACAGTGACATCTCCAACCTTGCAGACCTTGGTCTTATGTTGCTGCCCATTTGGGCCTAACTTCAGTTAACCTTGTATTTGATCACAACCGTTTTGGGCACATGACTTATTCATGTTGTCTTGTGCCATGCTTTTGTCATCTAGCTTTTCCCTTATTATCGCTCCCAACCTTGTAATCATCATTGTTTGCTTACTTTTGTCTTGCACGATACCTATCCGTGCAGGATCTATCTATGTCATGTGGGATTTCACATTGATGGTTTGATCTGTACGGGTGTCTTGATTTCTAACTGACGGTGCCGCGATGAAACTGAGGGCCTCCTGTGGGTGCACACACATGGTTGTGCTGCTCGGCACGCGCTGGTATCGTGGTTGTAGTCAGGATCCATTATAGAAGCTACATCAAGGTGTTATCTTCCCATGATTCTTCCCTTGGTTATCTTCCTTTTTCCTATCAGGAGACTTCTATTGAACCGTTTGCAATCGAGCTCCTTCTGTAGTTGCAAGAAAGATGATATCTGGAAGAATAGGCCTTTGACATAAAACTTAACAGATTACAAGAGATGGTAGACAAAGGATTCAGTTGACCATTTGTAGAGTAGTGCTACCCTCATGGGACACGGTGGTCACATCATCGTACGACCTTTCCATCTAATTTGAAGGTAACAAAGTTTTATGAGAACATGAGGCTTACGCAAGGTACCGAGATCATGGCTGAAGATCTACACGCCTTCAACCACCTTTTCTCACTATGCTCATGAGTATGTCAACACTGATGCTAAGAAGATCGCAAGCTTCAAGTGAGGTCTCAATCCGAAGATGCTAAAGTCTCGGAGTACCAATAATCGAGCTACATTCAATGAATTTATCAGTGACTGCTTGACCCAAGAGAATAACAACAACATCTATACTGCATCCAAGATTCGTAAGAGGGCTTCTAAGTCCGGACCTTCTTAGGCAAGAGCTTCCATGCCAAACCGTTCTCAGTATCGACCACCAATTCCCGGTGCAAGGTTCAAGCCACCTCAAAGAAGGAATTGGAATCAGCCGCAGCAATAGAAGGATCAGGAAAACTTTTAAGGTTGCAGTGCCATAGGCCAAGGCAAGGTAAGGAAGTGCAGCTACTTCAAATTCTCAAGTCCGGGGACCGTGCTACATCTGCAACCAAATCGGGTACTTTTGCTAGGTATTGCCCGTATTTCTAGAAGAAGCAGAACATGCACCAAGCCCATGCGCATCGTACCATTATGGCTGAGATTCCTAGAGGAGAAACCGTGACTGCTGATATGTGTTCTATCAACCAACACCCTACTATTGTTTTGTTGAATCCTGATCATCGCATTCATCCATGAGTCAGTTTTTTTTGTCACAAAGTATGAATAATAAGTAAGAGAGTTGGAATAGGGTACCAAATAAGTGCAGTCAGGGCCAATCCCTCAATAAATCAGATGGTTCAAGGAGCAGCCCTTGATATACGGGATAGAAAGTTCAAGTGAATATGATAGTCATGCCTGGGGTAGCTTTGGATGTTATCGTGGGCATGAATGGGATGAAAGATTGAATGTAGATTGATAAGAAAGAACTCTTTCTCTAAAAGGAACCCAGGGTGAAGGTACTTTACAGTATCATTACTGTAAGATAGAGTTAAAGAGTATGTGTTGTGCTATGCAGACTACCCCTTTTACCAAGATTTCTACAACGTGTAAGTTTCCAGATGTTTTTCCCTGCTAAGTTGCTGGATCTTTCGTCTGACCGAGATGTAGAGTTTTGCAATTTAGTGCTACCTAGAACCGCACCGATATCGAAGAGGCCTTAACGGATGCTACCCAATGTATTAGTAGGGCCGAAGAAGCAGTTGTTTGAGCTTTCCAAGTTGGGTTTCATTAGACCAAGTACATCTGAGTGGGGTTGTCCTGCTCTGTTTGAGAAGAAGAAAGATCAATCTTTGAGCCTATGCGTAGATTATCGGCCGCTCAATGTCGTAACAGTCAAGAACAAGTATCCCTACCAAGAACTGATATTCTGTTTGATCAGTTATCCAAGACCAAAGTATTCTCCAAGATTGATTGAGGTCAGGGTATCATCAAATCAAGATTCATCCGTCAGACGTGCATAAAACTGCATTCGTTACTAGATACGGGTTGTATGAGTATCTTGTCATATCGTTTGGCTTGATGAATTCTCCTACATATTTTGCGTATCTAATAAATTTAGTCTTTCTGACAAAAATGGATAAGTTTGTGATTGTATTCTTGGATGACATTCTGGTTTACTCTGCAAATAATGAAGAACATACCAATTATCTAAGAATTGTGCTAACTAGACTTCGAGAGCATAAGTTGTTTGCCAAGTTCAGCAAGTGCGAGTTCTGGCTTAAGGAAGTTGCTTTTCTTGATCATATCATATCTGATGATGGCATCTCAGTCAAACCAAGCAAGGTACAGTAGGTCATGGACTGGCAGGCGCCAACATCAGTTCATGAAGTTCGGAGTTTTCTTGGAATGGCAGGGTATTATCGCCGTTTCATTCTAGATTTCTCTAAGATTGCCAAGCCAATGACCAGCATACTACAAAAGGATCATAAGTTTGTCTGGACAGAGGAGTGTGAGGTAGCTTTTCATACCGTACGAAAGTGGCTAACCACTGCACCTGTTCTGGCCCAGCCCGACATTGAGAAAAGTTTTGATGTGTTTGGCGATGCATCAAAGATTGATTTGGGATGCATGATGATGCAAGACGGTCGAGTCATTGCTTATGCTTCACGTCAGTTGAGAAAACATGAAGTCAACTATCCCACGCATGATTTAGAGTTAGCTGCAGTTGTTCATGCCTTGAGGATTTGGAGGCATTATCTGCTGGGAAATGTGTGCAATATCTACAACGACCACAAGAGTCTCAAGTATATCTTCACGCAACCTAAGCTCAACATGAGGCCATGAAGATGGTTGGAGCTGATCAAAGACTACAACTTGCAAGTACACTATCACCCCAGCAAGGCAAACGTAGTTGCGGATGCTTTGAGCCGCAAGTCACATCACCATGCTGTAGAGCCATTGTTTGAAGATGGGTTCAATCTGTTGCATCCTCAGTCATACACAATATCCAAGTTCAGTGTTCCCTAGATCAACAGATCATTGAAGGCCAAAAGACTGATCCTAGTATCTATTACCTCAAAGAAAGAGTGAAGAAGGAACTAATTCCACATTTCAGGCTCGATGATAATGGCGTACTTTAGTTCGACAACCGTCTTGTCTTACCAAAGGACCGTGAACTCAAGAACAAGATGATGGATGAGGCTCACCTTCCGAAGCTATCCATTCACCCTGGAAGCAACAAGATGTACCATGATCTGAGACCTCGATATTGGTGGACCAAAATGAAGAAAGAGATAGCAGCTTACGTGGCTCGATACGATACTTGTTGTCGTGTCAAGGCCATTCACATGAAGCCGGCAGGTCTACTGAAACCTCTACCAGTTCCTGCATGAAAATGGGATGACATCAGCATGGACTTCATCACTGGTTTGTTGACTTCGCAAAAGGGAAAATGATTCAATTTAGGTGATTGTCGATCGACTTACCAAGTCAACTCGCTTCCTACCTATCAAGACCACCTACAGACCACCTCAATATGCCAGCTGCTATATTGCTGACATCGTTTGTTTACATGGTGCACCCAAGACTATCGTGTCCGATAGGGAACTACAGTTCACGGCTCACTTTGGACCATCTGCATGAAGGTATAGGAACCAAGTTACTTTATAGTACTGCCTATCATCCTCAACTTTAGGTTAGACTGAAAGACTTATTTCTTGAAGATATGTTGAGAGCCTGTGTGTTATCAGCTAAAGGGGTCGTGGGAATCCTGGCTACCTTTGGTTGAGTTTTTCTATAACAACAGATATCAAGAGAGCATCAAAATGGCACTGTTTGAAGCTTTGTATGGCAGGAAGTGAAGAACTCTGTTGAATTGGGTCGAAGCGAGAGAAAGGAGATACTACGGTATTAACTTTGTTCCTGAGGCCAAAGAAAAAGTTCGAATCATTCAAGAACACATGAAGGCTACAGTCCCGACAAAAAGTTATCTTGATAAAAAGAAGAAGATCGCTTTCTTTTGAAGTAGGTGACTATGTTTATCTGAAAGTTTCACCACAAGAGGGTACTCAACGGTTCGGAGTTAGGAGGAAGCTTGCACCAAGATATGTGGGACCGCATCAATTCATAGAAAAGAAAGATGAAGTCACATACAAGCTACAGTTACCTGAATCAATGAGCACGATCTTTCCGGTCTGTCACGTCTCTCAACTGAAGAAATATTTGCGTATGCCCAAAGAACAAGTTGAAGAACAAGAGCTAGAGTCCGATTTAGTCTACAAGGAAGAGCCTGTAAGAATCATGGGCAGCCAGGAAAGGGTTGCTCGGAATCGTTTAGTGCAGACTTACAACGTTGTGTGGAGCTACCATGATGATAGAGATGCATCATGGGAAACTGAGAATTATCTAAACGAAGCCTACCCCGAATTCCATCAAACCTGGTTAGTAACCCAAATCTCGGGACGAGATTTCTTTAAGGGGGGAGGGCTGTAACATCTCAAGTGTTAAGCATGCATTAGGCCATAATTAATTAACTCCTAATCATCATTAGCATGACATGATCATCCTTAGCATAAGCATGAGCATCATTCCATGAAAATCCTAAATGCATTCATCATTTCATGTGTTTGCATTTGAATGTTAATTGCTTGATCATGCTTGATTAATTAGTGGAGTAATTTCTTTAGCAAATGCTTATTCAAGTTTGGATCTCAGTGCCTAACATTTTGAAAAGTTTTAACAAAATTTTTGTTGCAAAAAGAATTGCCAAATTGGAAGCAAAATAAATAAAGTTGTAAATCCCTTTTAAAAAGCCCTTCTCCAAATTCTATTTATAATTCAAAATCCTTTTAGAATTTCACTTTGACCCCAAAATGAAAAAGATTCAGTTTTAAAAGTTCTACAACTTTTATTTTGGGCACTTTTTATGAAAAGGCTTTTAAACTTGTCAAATTAATGTATTTTACTCAGTTTTGGTTTGATTCAGAAATTCAAAAAAAAAAAAAATCACATAGCGGCGCGGGCCGCTTTCGGCCGACTCCGGCCGCAGCCCGCGTCCACTGCACCTCCCCTGCGCCCGGCGCTGCGCCCATGACGCACGAGCAGCGCTGACCCGCCCCCCGCGCCTGCCCGTGCCGGCCAGCGTGGCGGCCGGCGCCCGCCGGCGGGCCCCGCCACTACCGCGCCGTGCTCTACACCCCGCGCTGCCTCCGCACACTCGCCACTCACTCGCTCACTCCCTCTCGCTCTCCATCTCACGGTAGTAGAGCAGCAGCCGCCTGGCCTCACCGCCCGCAGTGCCGCCACGCCCGCCCAGTGCCTCTCACCGCCGTTCCGCCACCGCCTGCACGCTTCGCACCTCTCGAGCGGCGCACAAGCTCCGCCTCCACCTGCGCCACCTCGCTCCACGCTCACCCGTCGCTGTCACCATTGGCAAGGGGCCGATTTAGCCGGTTTTCTCTGCGCCGCCCGTGGCGGAGCTCACCGAGCTTCGCCGCCCGCGTTCTGCCGCCACCGCCGCCGCTCGCCCCTCTTTTAGCGCCTGCGCGAGCGAGGCTCGCCCGGCGTGCGCTAGAAGCCGCGAGCTCAATCGAGCCGGCCCGGTGCTCTAGCCACCTCACCGCCGTGGCGCGCCATCGCCATTAGCGCCGCCACCTGCAAAGCCGCCGGGGCTTTGGGCGCCCAATCGGGGCACCAAACCCCCAGCTAGGTTCGCCTTGAACCCCTAGGGCTGTAGCGCGTCTCTGTTATCCTCGCCGTCACCGGGAATGGCCGGCCGGCTGCCATGCGAGGGTCACCTTCGCGCCGCCCGCTCACCGCCGTAGCTCTTCCGGCCGTCTCCAGCGCAACCAACCCCACCGCGGGGTGCGGCATGAGGAAAATCTTTGGTGCCCTCGCCGCCGCCCCCCTAGCGCCGGTCGAGCTAGGGCCGGTCAACCGCCGTGCCCTGCTCCGGCCGGCCGAGCGGATCTGGCCGGGTTTGACCCGGGGCCAGCGCGTCGGCGACCCGTGGTCCGGGACCGAGTCCAGCTAGGGCTTGGGGCCCCGGTTTTGTTTTTAAATGATTTCTAGAAATGCTTTTAAATGCATTTTAATTCATAACTGGCACATTTGAGATCCAAATTTAATGAAATTTGTTTTTTCTAGGTTGCTTGTGAGTAGATCTACTAGGAAAATTATGAAATGCATTTTTGGTGATATTTTCCTGTGTAGTTTTATTTAACTATGGAAAATGCTAAAATCTATTTAAATGCATAATAAAATAAATACAGCTCAAAAAATCATGGTTCTTAGTTTGTTAGCCTTGTTATGTGATGTAGTATCTGGGTAAAATATGTGCCATGTAGTTCCTGTGTAAAAATATTGAGATGTGATTTAATTGCATTTTAGGTAAATTTGTTTGTTTAATTTATAGTAAATAAATTATTGGAATTATGGCTTGATAATTTTTGGTAAGAAGCATCCATGAAAAATATTAAATCTGTTGTTTGATACTCTTCACTGTACAAAGTAATTGAATGTGTATTTCTATCCTGTTGCTTAGTATTTTTGTGTAGGCTATGTTACTCAATGAAATGTGATGAAATATTTATCATGAGTCTCTGTTGGCATGATGTAGCTACTGTAATTTTTGTAGAATTTTATGGACAGTTTAGGTATAAGTCATAATTCAAGTGCTAGTTTTCACATGAAATGATAAGGCTTTGAATTAATTGTTTTAAAGAGTTTAATATTACTTTTTGAGCACTTATAATTATATAGTGCTTGCTGGTCATGTTATGCAGTACCATGTCTGATATGTGATGTGTGAATTATGAGTAATACTATTCTCTTTATGCATGCGTTGTGTGTGTGCATACGCACACACCCACCTCTCTCTTTATGCTCTTCTCTAAGTAGTTAGAGAAGAAATATGCACGTACTCAGTAAAGTGAAAATAGGTTGTTAGTAGAGAGGAGTATGCACCTACTCTGTCAAATAAAATGTTAATTATATTCATTCAGGAGCATCATACGTTGTACATTCATTGTCCTTATGCATGTGCATCGCATCATACAAGTTCGCAGGAGGGCCACCCAACGTTGGAGTTCGAGGAGAATCCCTTGGAGGAGCAGCCGCCAGAAGCTCCCGAGGAAGGAGAGGAAGACCTGCTGAAGTGTCCCAACCACCGCGCGAGTGAATTTGAGCAAGGCAAGCCTCGAAGCATTGCTTACCTATGCTTTCTAACAGTCTAATTATGTTTTATGATTGATGCATTAAGTATAGGAGTTGTGTGCAACCATTGATGCATTATATCCTTGTTTACACTTGATTATCCTACCTTGATTACCCTGCTAGTCTAGGGCGAGTTTATTTGCTTAGCTTGCTTAGACGGTAGAAGTCGAGTGATTCCCTGTCATCCGCGAGCATAGGTGGTTACTTATGATTGAGGAGAAGCTTTATGTTGATATCATCATGGAATTGGCTATGTTGTGAGAATTGGAGACCGGGCGGAGTCTTATGGGGTTGTTGGACCATAGTGATTCCGTCTGTGTCGATTAAGGACCGTGCCGTTGCGCGTCCCTCGAGTCATGTTGAACGCATGCCTCACACTTAGCTGGCCGGATAAGTCGTTCTGACCATGAAGCCTAACACTATTTAGGCCGGCTCAATCCGTTCGCACCGTATTGGAGATGGATGGGGGACTACGGGGGCGCGAAGAGTAAGTCTCAGGTCCAGCTAGGCTTGCTAAAGCAGTCGGGCGGCCCCTCGGTATGGTGGTTCCTGCCGAAACCGCGATTCCCGGATACGTGCCACGGTGACCTATAGCTCACCGACGGGTGAGTGTGGTTTGTGTAAGGAATACCCCCTGAGCTCAGTAGTAATCGATTCGAATCGCCATCGTTCCTGGACAGTGAACACTTGACTTGAGCTACGCCATCCTAATAATGATTATGGAATGTTGATTAATGATGATGAGGGATTAAGCTAATATGATTATGGTTACTACTTGATTGCTTAATCATGATTAATATACCATAATGATAAATAGTATAGGTGCTCACCTAGCATAAATAGGAATGATTAAGGCGAGCTATCACTACACTGTTTAAAATGGTTACCACTGCTTTTCCGCAAAATGAGTCGAGCTATCCCCTGATAAAGCCTGTCATACTCCTTGGAGTCTTTTTATTTGAGTCAGACGGGTAAGTCTAGCTGAGTACCTTCTCATACTTTCGGGTTTTTCCCGCTTGTTGTTTGTGCAGATAGCCATACCTTCCACGGGTATTGTGAGACTTGCTATTATCCAGTGGATTAAAGTACCAAAGGGCATGGTCGTTCTTATTATTCTTTCCACTTGCTTTTGTGGATTGATCATTAGGCTAGCACTGTATTAAACCTTAAGTGTGTGTGGGTCAAGCTTTCAAAACTACTTTGTTTTCGCTACTTAAATTTGAGACTTGGTTTGTAATAACTTTTATTTTCGTACTCGATGTTATTGAATTATTTGTGAACCGTTGTAACGTGTGAATGGTGATGCTAAACTTGTGCGATCTTGGTTGATGATGCTTGGTTCGAAATCCTTGAGATTTCCGGACTCACCGGGTTTATAAGGACTTAAGTGTACTAATCGCTTGCTTAGCGAGTGGTTTTTGCACTTATGTTTTTTTTTTATAAATTGGGCAGTTCTGTTACATGAGTGTGCATGCATGTATGTGAGCGTCTACATCTATAATGTGATTCAAAATAAAATAAGATAGTGACTAAATTATTATTGCTAGTCAAATATGCGATCAATAAAATATAAAGTGTAATGAAACATAAGTATTCTAATAGAATAAAAAATGTGAATAGATGTATATGTCCTAATATTGTGGATAAACATATTTTAGATAAATGAAAATACTTTATCATAATTATATTCTATTCAATTTTGTTATCTAGAGGATATTATTATACATATTTAATAAGATTTTGGTTATTATATTCTTTTAATATAAACATAGACTATTTAATTCTATATATTGTAAAAATGTTTATATTGTTAGGGGGGGCCATGGCCCCTGCCACCGCCCCCTGGCTCCGCCAGTGCAAGAGCCTCTTTATACCTAAGAGTAACTCTAAAAGCCTCTTTATATTATCCTTTATTGACAGGAATAAAGGTTTTGGTGAAAAAAATGCCTTCCGCCAACTACTACTTTAATTAGATCTCTATATAGTGCTATCCTTAGAGTGCACACAAGATATGGAGATACTGTTAGAAGGTGGAAAATGTTGAAAGTGGTTTTTATTCAAATGAATTTTCAAATTATGATTAAAAGAATAGGTTTAAAAACCATCTCTACATTCCGGACTTGGAGAGTACATACTAACTATCCGATGCTTAATTTGTTATGTAATTGTTACTGTCGCATCGACTACGTGCATGTGACTATGGTAAATCTATTTCCTCAATAAGCAAAGATCGAACCGATAAATCTTCAGAAGTTATATACGTACAACTAAAAAGATAGTTTTATCAAATCCATAAATAAAACCTAGGAAAATATGCATACCCCGTTCCAAATTTGGTATTTGAGTGCGGTAGGCATATGTAAAGAAAAGGTTAGGAATTCTGGCATGCAAAGGAAAGAGATATATACGTGGAAAAAAGTTTAATCAACTATACAGTTACTGTACCTTGGGAATCAGAGAAACGTCGGAACTGCGCTGAATAAGACTGCGAATGGAATGGAAGGAGCGGTGAGCCTGATCAGTAGTCCAGCCAGGGACCGGCCTGCAAGCCACACCACTATCAGCCCAGCTACTTTTCTGTGGGCACCCGAAGCATTAGGGACAGCGTTGGGCCAGGGAGATAAAGGGTGCTGGCCTAGATTAATAAGGGCGCCCAGCGCATGATTTCCCAGCCCATACACTGTCAAAATTTGTTACAGGCTCCAGGATGCATTTTAAGCTCAACCCAATTCGACATCATCTAACAAATTTGAAAAAGTCCACGGTACCTCTTATTTTTTTGTGAAAATCCATTTTTCCTCCCTAAACTCTACCTTAAACTTTTAAATCCATTTGTTTTACCCGCTAGTTTGGTTATAAGCGTTTTAAAGACGGTTTTGTCTTTTTCTTTTTAATTTGTTTTGACTGGATCTTTAAAAACCATAGTAAACCATATAAAAATCATAAAATTGAAATCTATTTTTTTTAGACACTACATGAGTCTACACAGTAAACATATAATATGGTATGCTTTAGTATAAAATTTTTACTATTTTTGCTGTAGCTTTAGACCTATTTTTCTGTAATTAATTCATAGCTGCAGTTTCTGTGGTTCAATTGTGGTGAAATTTTATAGTGGGCTAATTATTATATACTTGAACTGTAGTAAAAATTTCATATTTATTAGACCATGTAAAACTTATTTATAAATTTATTTAGATTTAACAAATAAAAATCCCCTGGAGTCGTTACATATATTCATGGTGCATTCAGGGCACAGCGATCTTTAGTCTCTGTCCCATCTACTCTAGTCCATGTCACGTACTTCCTGGCTGACCCACAGTAGGGTGTGAACACCTTCGACCATGCCCCGAAGGTCTTCTCGTGGCTTATTGCTACATCGCCAGGTTGACCACCGGTATGTGCCACTGAGGACGATGCTTTCGGACGACCCAAACGCAAAATAGCTCGTCCATATGATGGGGCATTTTGTCTTCACCGCGAGATAGAACACAAAATTGCCTCTCTCTCTCTCTCTCCCCATATGACGCAACAGTCTCGCATAGACAGCGTTTTGCACGGGAAGGAGGATCCATGTCGACGAGCACGACGAGGCGAGCTCGAGGTGGGTTGACGGCGGATCCACGTTGGCAAGGCAGCGAGGAGGATCCACGTCGGCGAGGTAAGACCACCGGGAAGGAGTGCTGCCCCGCATCAGCCACCAGCCAGAGTGCAGCCCCACATCTGCGGTGTCGTGCGCCTGGACCGGGCCTCCACAGCCGCCTCCTCCTTGCACTCCACCTCCTCTCCAGCGGTGGCGCAGGTGGCCGACCTCCTCGTGCTTACGCTCGCGGACGTGGGGCCCATGGTCGCCAGTGCTATCGAGGGCGACGCATCTAGGAGGAGCCTCTTTTGCGTCCTGTGTTGAAAAATGGAAGTTTTGGGTGTCTAGCCATTCACTGCTAAAAAAGGACCTTTCGTCGATGCGGCAAATGAGCTTTAGTCTCGATAAATTTTGCGTTCAGGACTAAAGGGTCTCCATTAGTCCCGGTTCATGTTACTAACACGGACTAAAGGTCCTTAACTGGGCTAAAGGTGGTTTATTCTGCAAAAATAGATGTGGTGCTAGGATTCAAACTCAGACCATCCAATTTAGTCCTAGGTTGCACGCACTGACCATCTGAACCCCACCGCGTATATGACATACAAGATATACACTTCCCTTTTAGATTCGCTCTAGAAGCACCTTTAGTCCTGGTTTAAGACACAAACCGGGACTAAAGGTCCCTTTAGTCCGGTTTCGTGTCTCAAACCGGGACTAAAGGGTCTTGAGGCCCGGGATTAAAAGCCTATCGTGTAGCAATGATTCTACTATGCGCGACCCAATCCATCAGATATGTTTGGCATTTAGGCAGTTACTGTTGGAGACGGTCTAAACGTCTTTATCTTCTATGACCCGGCAAAAATAATATATATAGGAAGCATACCTTCGCTGACAGCGCTCATGTAGGCTCCAGGACGTGTGAGGGAGAGATGGCTTTTCGAAGGTACTAAGCATCCCAACCAGTTTACAAATTATTGCAGAAATGTCCTTGTATATTAGGACTAGGCCAAGCGTCACCTCAATACGTGATCCAAGAAACACGCCACGCAAAAGAGATGATAAACGTTGTTTACATAATAAAAGGAAAGGAAGAATAATAAGATATAACGTATGCGTTGTCCCTTCCGTGCCAACTTTTTTATATGTATAATAATAAATAAAAGACTGCAAAGTCTTTCTACCAGCTAGCAATATAAACAGGTGACAGCTACCGTCACTACACTTTTTTGAAAGTGGAGAGCAGGAGCTAAGAGTGAGATGAAACCAGATGTTTTTTTTTTTTTTTGGGTAAAGAACGTGACAAAAATGGCAGTCGACATGCTCCAAGAAATGATAGTAGGATGACGATCCCTCCATGGAATAGGGCGCCAGCTGCTGTCCATTAAATAGTACTGCATATCCATGCCTTTGAGGGTCCAACCTGCTACAGATAGATAGCGGCTCCCAACGTAACCCCAACTTCGCCGTCAAAAAAAAAAAAAAAAAGTAACCCCAACTTTCTTTAAAAAAGGAAAATGCAACCCCAAATTTTGGTGCATCTTCGTCGATTTGCATTAGTTCTGCCAAAACACGTGGGAAGTTCGTCGCAAAAATGAATAAATAAGATAAAAACACGTGGGGAACGAAACGAAGTCGATATGTATGCAGAGCTGCTGTTCGGCTGCCTGCGGTGCCCTGACCGC
Source organism: Chrysopogon serrulatus (assembly GCA_015844335.1). Classification (NCBI taxonomy): domain Eukaryota; kingdom Viridiplantae; phylum Streptophyta; class Magnoliopsida; order Poales; family Poaceae; genus Chrysopogon; species Chrysopogon serrulatus. The sequence continues at coordinate 739,080 of JADLZL010007069.1, read as the reverse complement.
GAGCGCCGGCGGCACAGAAGGCGGGCGGCCAGGCGGCAATGGCGATGAGCAGCTCTGGTGACCGTGGTGGTTTGGAAAAAGGGCAGCGGAGGAGCAGCGAGGTGCGGGACAGGTGATAGCGCAGGCGGTTCGGGTGGAGGGAGGTCAGAGGCAAGGGAACGGCGGCTGCCGCGGAGCTCGCTCTGCTCGGCCATGGGTGCGCTCCGGTGCTGCGTTCTGGAGCTGTAGAGGCGAGGGAGAGGCGAGCAGGAGGCAGAGGAGGGCGAGGCGAATGAGAAAGGCAGCAAGGAGCACGGCGCGGCGCACCAAGGTTCTCCGCTTGGTAGCAGAGAGGGAGTGGCGTGGTGGCCGACATGGTTTAGAGTGGGACGCTGATGGCCGACATGGTTCAGAGCAGGGACGCCACACGTCCATTTCGTCGAACACTTGGCGTGCGACGGTGTCGGCACATTGGGTACCCAAAACAGCATATTCGGCTTGGAATCAGATCTTGGAGCCACCAGCAAAGTTGTTGCTCACTGAGTGCCCTACAACTTTGGTTAAGGGTTCTTAGTTATTACTTCTCCGGATCGGTGGGTAATTAGCCACGAACTTAGCAATGTCAACATGTCGATTAGCATTAACCTTTGCTGCTCTTAACTCCAAATTCTCCATCAAAACTTCATCAATTCAAGTGCAAATTTCTCTCAGCTCTTCTCTATCCAATTATCTTTAAATTTTATTTTTGGACTAACTCAAGTTGTTTAACAAAATTTAGAGAACGTGAGACGTCAAACTTGTTGACCTCGATTTCAGGCTTTGAAATATTCTAAGTGCTCAAGCAACCCTGAAAACTAACTTGCGGGTCTTTTTTGAGCATGTTGCACATATTTTCATGATTTGACACTTAAACAAAGTTTGTTCCTTATAAAATTCTCTACAACTTTGATTAACGATGCATAGACATGCAAATCCTTTAAGTTGCACTTTTTAAATGGTCAAACAAAAGTGCTTTAGGGGTCAACCTTGGTCAAACCATCACTTAGAAGCATTTTCTTGGCACTTGCTCAATATGAACCCTTTATAACTTTTGTTCACAAGTTTATATAGAGTTGTTTGCGCAACATTGCATGGCTTGGTTGACTCTCCACATGCTCATACTCACTTAAGCAAGCAATCCAAGTAAGCATAGGACATGGCATTTCGTGTGAATTCTTGATTCCATTCTTCATGACACTTTACCAATAGTGAAGGTAGATAGGGATGGATGTGAGATAGAGATCAAGATCATCACTTAATATATCTTGCTTAAGTCTAGTTTTACTGCTTAGCTCGTGACTAACACCTGGGGTGTTACAACCATCCCCCCCTTAAAAAGAATCTCATCCCGAGATTCGGGGACGAAAGGCATTCAAGGGAAGAGAAGAGAATCACCCATTCACAATTGCAGTGAAAAACACATAGCTCCTCTAGACTTCATTAGGATGATAAGCATAACTAGTTGTATCGAGGGTTCAAAATGAAGTAGCCAAAAGTGGTAGCTTTATTATCAAACTTGTCCAATATATGGTTATGCTCCTCATACTTCGGAGGATGAGAATGATTTTTTAGCAACAGGACAACTTTCTGATCTTTCAGGTCATTGGGAAGTTAGCTCTTGCTTAAAGAATTTCCTTTATTGGCTTTCATGAAGCATTTTTTACTTTGGGAGGAATCTATGATAGTACAGTACTTTTTTCTCAACATTCAAAGATCATCTTGGCTCATGAACTACTTACTTATATGCATCCACTTTGATAAGGAATGCAGCATAGGCCATACAAACTTTGCAATAGAATGCAATCTACTTAAGGATACTTACTGTAATGGTCCCATGTTGGTTCACGAACTATGAAAGGCAGTCCTCTACTAAAAGGTCCTGAGTACAGCTTTTGAAGAGGAATGAGATTTTTAAGACAGGGCAATATTCTCTAAGGTCATGGAAAACTAGCCAACCAAAGGACAAAGTCTACCCTAGTGGTAACCACTCATTGCTCAGAAGCCAATCGATGGAAAGCTACATAAGGTTCTATGTGTGCAGTTCTCTTCCTCTGATAGCAACGATCTTTCATTATGCCAAAACATCCCAAAGGAACCTAGACTACTCTATGGATTAGTATAGTTGGATTTGGCAACTAGTAATACAAGATGCTTTGTCTATGGCAGAATGCCTTCAAATTTAATATTATGGTGATGCAAATCTAAGAATTTCTTTAAATGTAATGTTATTAGTATAAGTCCAAGAATACATATAAGGTTTCCAAAGGATTAAAATCTTACACTAAAATATATGAAAAATACACCAACACCAACAATGCACAGTGGAAGAAACAAAAAAATTTCAATGTGTCTCCAACTGGGTAGTTCATCAGAAGAATATGTAGAATTTCTTCAAGGGATTAAAGCTATGCTTCATTTAAAAATATCCTCATGAGTAATTTTAAAAGATGTTTCTGTACAATTGTAACCCTTTCATTTCTCTTGATTATACATTTTCATGGATATATCTATGTTCTTGTTCTTCTTTCCTTAAAATTCTTACGTGAACTTAATAAGTTGCATTCACCATCCTGTTGCATCCAAAAACCTAAGCTAAGGGGAAAGATGAATAATCTAATCATGCTAGCACTTAAGGCTCTAACGTGACTGTGTTCATAAAAAATCAATGTGGAAGTGCAATAAACATCATTAGTGATTCAAATGACGCGTGCCACGGTCATCCAAAACATGTCACCGATTGGGGTCGGCATTAGTAGCAAGTAGACAAATTTAGATCGGGGAAACCATATGTCATTAAAGAGCGTTAAACATATTTATAATAAGACTTAAATCTTAACACAACATGGCGGAATCTATTCTCAATCTTCTCTTCAGGTTCTATTCTCTACAGAGAGATGGTTGACTGGAGGGCATAAACCTAGCACATCTTATGCCCTTCAGAAAAACTCACTAGATCCACCATGTGGTACCTATCTAGGATTTTGTTGAATCTAAATAAGTGTTAGATCATCATGCTCAACAATTTTATGCAAGGCCCAAAACGTAAGACGTGGTTATATTGTAGTAAGCACATTTAGTTGGTCATATTTTATTTTTTAAGCCCGAAGTAAGTAAGTATGCTTACGGCCCAAAGTCTAATGTAAGTAATTAAATATTTCAACAAGATTATGTCATAAGCCAAAACATCTGAAAGGAACTTAGACTACTCATGCCCGAGAACACTCTACATAGGTCATACAACTTTACCTATAGGTCCTGATTCCCACATTCCGATGGTCCATTGATTGTATATCACATTTTCCAAAAATGTGTGGAGGGTACACTATGAACTGTTTCTAAGTCACCCTATCAAGTTAGTATCCACAAAGATTTTGAGAACCAGCAAATACAAAAATTCCCAACCAATGTTGCGCATGCCATTCTGTTACCACACACCGACAAAAAAGTTGTCCTATACACAAGAAATCAAACCTCTCTTGCTCTATTTGGTAACCATTATCAAGCTCAAGTTGCTCAGACTGCTAAAACAAGATCAAAACCATGATAAAGTATCTTTAACTAGGGAAATTCATCGATCACACATGATACACCTCCACCACAACTTTATTCATACGTTATTTATATGGGCATATAAGCCGGCACGATACATGAGGTCAAGTACATGCATTTACTATTGTAGCAGCATTTTTATTTTATCAGAGATACAATGCTGCATGCACACATCTACCATATTATTCTTACATTTGTGACCCATGGAGGATAGGCTGTCTAGCTGCATGGGCCACTCGGCACCCATTGCCACGTAGTCGCCACCAAGGCCACAATACCCATACTGGCTGCAGCAGAGGTTGTTGCTGCATATCACACCACCGGCTTGGCTGCCGCACTGTGGCTGGGCATGAGTGACAAGCCCAGCATAAGCAAGGAGAAGTAAACCCACCACAAGGACCTTAAATGCCAAGGCTACAGCTTTCATAGTTGCCATATTATGCAGGTAATATAAATAAGCTGGATGTCTTAAGTGTGGATGGAAACACTGATGGAAGCATGAACCTGCAAAGGCACCATTTATATAGACCAGCATGTAGTGTTTTTCCACCATTCCGATCCACTTTAAGTCAAATGTTTATACTATAGTACACCTGCAGTTGTTCCATCACATATCTTCAAAAATGGCTTCAAACTATTTAAAACTGCAACAATAATAGACCATTAACTACTTGATAGTACAAATGCAAGAATACATGTAAGAATTCCAAAAGATAAGGATCTTAAATAGAAATTTGTCAAAATACACTAATAGTACAGAGTGGAAGAAATCAGAAAAATTCAACGACTATGAACAGTATGCTAATACTTCATCCTAAAAATTTCTACATAAAAACTATTTGAAGCTGCAACAATAACAGATCATTGACTCCTTCGGTCGTACAAACCCACCAATACATGTAGAAATTCCAAAGGATAAGAATCTTAAACTGAAACTTGTCAAAACATACAAAAAGTACATAGTGAAAGAAACCACGAAAATCCAACGCATCTCCAACAGTATGCTAATACTTCATGCCAAGAATTTTCCACAAATAAACTATTTGAAGCTACAATAATAATAAAACATTAACTCATTGGTGGTACGAACCCAAAAGTACATATAGAAATTCCAAATGATATGAATCTTCAATAGAAATTTGTCAAAATACAACAAAGGTACACATTGGAAGAAAACTGAAAATTCAACGTACCTCCAACGGTACACATTGGACGTTTGTTTTAAGTTTTCAAAATCTGAAAATCATGTTTATTTTTTCATATGACATCGGTAAACATAAACCTAAGTTTTAGCACTCGAAGGAATCTGCAAATTTGTAGTGGACTATTTTTTTTGTTCAAATCATTTAGTACTAGGAAATTATCTTTACACTTTTTTTAGACACAAAAATTCATTTTTTTTGACCTAAACCAAAGTTGTAGTTCTCAAGCAGATATGCAATTTTATAGTTAATGACCTTTTTATTTGATGTAATTTAGGGCCATAAAATTTTATGTGACACAAAGCATAACTGGATGTCACTCTATGGATTAGTATAGTTGGATTTGGCAACTAGTAATACAAGATGCTTTGTCTATGGCAGAATGCCTTCAAATTTAATATTATGGCGATGCAAATCTAAGAATTTCTTTAAATGTAATGTTATTAGTATAAGTCCAAGAATACATATAAGATTTCCAAAGGATTGAAATCTTACACTAAAATATATGAAAATACACCAACACCAACAATGCACAGTTGAAGAAACAAAAAATTTCAATGTGTCTCCAAATCGGGTAGTTCATCGAAAGAATATGTAGAATTTCTTCAAGGGATTAAAGCTATGCTTCATTTAAAAATATCCTCATGAGTAATTTTAAAAGATGTTTCTGTACAATTGTAACCCTTTCATTTCTCTTGATTATACATTTTCATGGATATATCTATGTTCTTGTTCTTCTTTCCTTGAAATTCTTACGTGAACTTACTAAGTTGCGTTCACCATCCTGTTGCATCCAAAAACCTAAGCTAAGGGGAAAGATGAATAATCTAATCATGCTAGCACTTAAGGCTCTAACGTGACTGTGTTCATAAAAAATCAATGTGGAAGTGCAATAGACATCATTAGTGATTCAAATGACGCGTGCCACAGTCATCCAAAAACATGTCACCGATTGGGGTCGGCATTAGTAGCAAGTAGACAAATTTAGCTCGGGGAAACCATATGTCATTAAAGAGCGTTAAACATATTTATAATAAGACTTAAATCTTAAAACAACATGGCGGAATCTATTCTCAATCTTCTCTTCAGGTTCTATTCTCTACAGAGATGGTTGACTGGAGGGCATAAACCTAGCACATCTTATGCCCTTCAGAAAACTCACTAGATCCACCATGTGGTACCTATCTAGGATTTTGTTGAATCTAAATAAGTGTTAGATCATCATGCTCAACAATTTTATGCAAGGCCCAAAACGTAAGACATGGTTATATTGTAGTAAGCACATTTAGTTGGTCATATTTTATTTTTTAAGCTCGAGTAAGTATGCTTACGGCCCAAAGTCTAATGTAAGTAATTAAATATTTCAACAAGATTATGTCATAAGCCAAAACATCTGAAAGGAACTTAGACTACTCATGCCCGAGAACACACTACGTAGGTCATACAACTTTACCTATAGGTCCTGATTCCCACATTCCGATGGTCCATTGATTGTATATCACATTTTCCAAAAATGTGTGGAGGGTACACTATGAACTGTTTCTAAGTCACCCTATCAAGTTAGTATCCACAAAGATTTTGAGAACCAGCAAATACAAAAATTCCCAACCAATGTTGCGCATGCCATTCTGTTACCACACACCGACAAAAGTTGTCCTATACACAAGAAGTCAAACCTCTCTTGCTCTATTTGGTAACCATTATCAAGCTCAAGTTGCTCAGACTGCTAAAACAAGATCAAAACCATGATAAAGTATCTTTAACTAGGGAAATTCATCGATCACACATGATACACCTCCACCACAACTTTATTCATACGTTATTTATATGGGCATATAAGCCAGCACGATACATGAGGTCAAGTACATGCATTTACTATTGTAGCAGCATTTTTATTTTATCAGAGATACAATGCTGCATGCACACATCTACCATATTATTCTTACATTTGTGACCCATGGAGGATAGGCTGTCTAGCTGCATGGGCCACTCTGGCACCCATTGCCACAGTAGTCGCCACCAAGGCCACAATACCCATACTGGCTGCAGCAGAGGTTGTTGCTGCATATCACACCACCGGCTTGGCTGCCGCACTGTGGCTGGGCATGAGTGACAAGCCCAGCATAAGCAAGGAGAAGTAAACCCACCACAAGGACCTTAAATGCCAAGGCTACAGCTTTCATAGTTGCCATATTATGCAGGTAATATAAATAAGCTGGATGTCTTAAGTGTGGATGGAAACACTGATGGAAGTATGAACCTGCAAAGGCACCATTTATATAGACCAGCATGTAGTGTTTTTCCACCATTCCGATCCACTTTAAGTCAAATGTTTATACTATAGTACACCTGCAGTTGTTCCATCACATATCTTCAAAAATGGCTTCAAACTATTTAAAACTGCAACAATAATAGACCATTAACTACTTGATAGTACAAATGCAAGAATACATGTAAGAATTCCAAAAGATAAGGATCTTAAATAGAAATTTGTCAAAATACACTAATAGTACAGAGTGGAAGAAATAAAAATTCAACGACTATGAACAGTATGCTAATACTTCATCCTAAAAATTTCTACATAAAAACTATTTGAAGCTGCAACAATAACAGATCATTGACTCCTTCGGTCGTACAAACCCACCAATACATGTAGAAATTCCAAAGGATAAGAATCTTAAACTGAAACTTGTCAAAACATACAAAAAGTACATAGTGAAAGAAACCACGAAAATCCAACGCATCTCCAACAGTATGCTAATACTTCATGCCAAGAATTTTCCATAAATAAACTATTTGAAGCTACAATAATAATAAAACATTAACTCATTGGTAGTACGAACCCAAAAGTACATATAGAAATTCCAAATGATATGAATCTTCAATAGAAATTTGTCAAAATACAACAAAGGTACACATTGGAAGAAAACTGAAAATTCAACGTACCTCCAACGGTACACATTGGACGTTTGTTTTAAGTTTTCAAAATCTGAAAATCATGTTTATTTTTTCATATGACATCAGTAAACATAAACCTAAGTTTTAGCACTCGAAGGAATCTGCAAATTTGTAGTGGACTATTTTTTTTGTTCAAATCATTTAGTACTAGGAAATTATCTTTACACTTTTTTTTAGACACAAAAATTTTTTTGACCTAAACCAAAGTTGTAGTTCTCAAGCAGATATGCAATTTTATAGTTAATGACCTTTTTATTTGATGTAATTTAGGGCCATAAAATTTTATGTGACACAAAGCATAACTGGATGTCACTCTATGGATTAGTATAGTTGGATTTGGCAACTAGTAATACAAGATGCTTTGTCTATGGCAGAATGCCTTCAAATTTAATATTATGGCGATGCAAATCTAAGAATTTCTTTAAATGTAATGTTATTAGTATAAGTCCAAGAATACATATAAGATTTCCAAAGGATTGAAATCTTACACTAAAATATATGAAAATACACCAACACCAACAATGCACAGTGGAAGAAACAAAAAAATTTCAATGTGTCTCCAACTGGGTAGTTCATCAGAAGAATATGTAGAATTTCTTCAAGGGATTAAAGCTATGCTTCATTTAAAAATATCCTCATGAGTAATTTGAAAAGATGTTTCTATATCATTTTCATGGATATATCTATGTTCTTGGTTCTTCTTTCCTTGAAATTCTTACGTGAACTTACTAAGTTGCATTCACCATCCTGTTGCATCCAAAAACCTAAGCTAAGGGGAAAGATGAATAATCTAATCATGCTAGCACTTAAGGCTCTAACGTGACTGTGTTCATAAAAAATCAATGTGGAAGTGCAATAAACATCATTAGTGATTCAAATGACGCGTGCCACGGTCATCCAAAACATGTCACTGATTGGGGTCGGCATTAGTAGCAAGCAGACAAATTTAGATCGGGGAAACCATATGTCATTAAAGAGCGTTAAACATATTTATAATAAGACTTAAATCTTAACACAACATGGCGGAATCTATTCTCAATCTTCTCTTCAGGTTCTATTCTCTACAGAGATGGTTGACTGGAGGGCATAAACCTAGCACATCTTATGCCCTTCAGAAAACTCACTAGATCCACCATGTGGTACCTATCTAGGATTTTGTTGAATCTAAATAAGTGTTAGATCATCATGCTCAACAATTTTATGCAAGGCCCAAAACGTAAGACATGGTTATATTGTAGTAAGCACATTTAGTTGGTCATATTTTATTTTTTAAGCCCGAGTAACTAAGTATGCTTACGGCCCAAAGTGTAATGTAAGTAATTAAATATTTCAACAAGATTATGTCATAAGCCAAAACATCCGAAAGGAACTTAGACTACTCATGCCTGAGAGCACGATTAATATATCAGTTTTAAATAACACTCTACATAGGTCATACAACTTTACCTATAGGTCCCGATTCCTATATTCCGATGGTCCATTGATTGTATATGACACATGTTGTCATATGCAGAAGCCACGGATGTTTTTGAAAAATAGCAAATGACACATGTTGTCGTATGAAGAAGCCACGGATGCTCCAATTTTACTGTGTGAGTAGAACCATGCATCCTACAACGATTTTGTTTTTTCAGACGGGAAGGAGAACTTATACTAAATCTTAGCACAATACATCTCCAAATTACACATAAAAAATCTATAATAAAAAATACATAATATTCTATCTAAATTCTTTCATCATCTTCTTTCCTGATGGCTTCTCTCAAACATCAGAGCCAAAGTGTAGTCATTATACCAAATCCAATGACTGACCACAAAATATTGGACATCATAATATCTAGCGCTTCTGAACTATTCCAAAACACATTTGAATCGCTAAAATAATATCGGTAGTTGCATCATTGGGTACGACATATGATGCAAATTTATCATCTCAAGATCTTGATTTTCTTTTCGCAACCATCGATGATGAGATCGATGACCTAGACTCGTCGTCCTCTTATGGGGCTCCAAGAAGCACACCTTCCCTCCCAGACAAAAAGCCACAAATTGGCCGTCTGCCGATAAAATCGACGTCTGCAATGATGATCTTGTCATGACAATCTTGAAAAGCCATCACGGTACACACAGTCCTGACAAAAAAAATCATCTGATTTTATCAAAAATTTATTTGGACTCAGCGCTACGACATGACGCTGTTTGGTTCGGCGAACTCAGCGCGTCAATGGTTAACAGTGTGGAACAAGTACCATTTCTTGGCGTTTGGATGGACCAGTCCCTAACAGATCACATCGTGGCCCAATACAACACCGTTCCCTCTCTCCTCCCCCCGTCCCGGAGTCGGACATCGATAAAAAAAAAAAAAATTCAGCCGCCGCTGCCTCGCGTGCTCTGCTCACTCGTCAATCCTGATTTTTGGTGGGCCTCTCCCTTCTCGTTGCATGTTCGTGCTCTTGGTCACCTTCTTTTCTTTTTTTTTTTCTCTAGGGTTGGATCGATCAAGTAGCTTATGATTCGCATGTAAAACACAGTTAATGTCTGTAACTGATTGCATTACCGTTCTCACGTCTCCCTCTGAACCAAACGGCACCTAGAAAACAGGTGAAAAAGGATGGTCCCTTTCCGGATTCAAGTCAAAGCCGTCGCGATGTAAACAGTACTATCGTAACAACTATTTTTTTTTTTTAACGAACACCACCCGAGTCCCGACGGGCAGAAAAAAAATATAAAAAAGATTATGACCCTGGGAAGCCACAACCAATTAAGCAACCAAAAAGAAACTAAAAAATCCAACTAAAAGATAGTCGCGTGACTCAACAACTCAACCACGAATGCTATCCCAAATCCACAACGCCCAACCGGGCACCACTGGGAAGCACAAACTCCTGGCTGCTGGCAAAAATAGGATTGCAAAGGGAGAGAGCGAGAGAGAAGAAGAGTCCACTCATTCACTTCAGGGACCCACCCAGTTGAGACACGTCGCAGTTGTACATCAGCCAGCTCAAAGCTGGGCATGTCTTTTGCCAAGAATGCAACCATCCATTGGGTGGGCCGTGCAACAAAACTGAAAACAAAATGTGGCAGGCAAACGATGACATCAAGCTAACACAAAACATTGTCATCTACTACAATAGAAACCCTAGCATTATACATAGTAACATAAGCGTTACCAATACATCTCCATGCACAAACTGCAATTCTTGGACAATCAATGAGCCGATGATAGATCATGGAGAATATCAATTATACAACGAGTGGAGGGTTGGCCTGAACTCGATGCCATGGACGACGAGGCCGCGCTTGTGGTACCACCCCAGCGCCTCAAAGCTGGCCACCACCTCCTGGTCCTGGCCGTCTTCCTCGCAGCCGGTGGTGCACAGCTGCCCCATCTCGACTTCCCACCACGCGTCCTCCCGCAGCCTCGGGCGCCTTGCCACCAGCTGGTGGCCGTCTGCTGCTTGTTGGCCGCACTGCAAGCCGGCACCCCTGTACTGGCGCGCTTCAGCATCGTCGGGCCAGAGGCACACGGCGCGCCTCGCCGTGGTCTGCCCACCCACGGCCACCGCCGTCTCCTGGTCCGGGAAGCTCAGGCCACGGTGGCCGCCCTCCGCGCTCCCATATACCAGGTACGCCACGTAGGGCGTCGCCGGCGTGAGCGCGGACGCCGGGAGCCGGCCGTAGATGTCCAGGCACGTGCACTACACCAGCTCAGCCACCTCCTCAAATCTGCTGACCACCATGGTATAATTCGTCATCATGCAGGAAGTTCTAATTAAATCGGTCGAGTTGGTGTTGCAATGGTAAGATAGTTTAAAGGATCTGGTCCGTGGGAATGGGATGATCCATGCAGGTGGAGGACAACAATTCGTCTCCATGTCCATAGGTGTCGCTCTCGATGGCGACACGGCACGTCACATTCGACGACGAATTGCTAGTGAAAATTCAACGGTTTTTGAATCGGCCTACTACGTACTACTAGTGCTAGCTAAGAGTGACAGCTTGAAGAACAATGAGATGACTATGGAACCATTATTGGATTGATTAGGTCACTGTTGGAGAGTACTAACCTCTACCACAAAAGGTCCCTACATAACATGTGAACCTACATTAATATTAGTAGTTTTGAATTATTCAACCAACTACTAGCTAAGAGTGACAGGTTGAAGAAAAAAAAAGGAGCTGACTACTGGCCATGGAACGAAGCATTATTGTAGTGTGATGTCACTATCGTTGAGAGTTACATATTATCTTTACAAAAAAGATGCAATTTGTTCTTTTGTAAATTTGTTCAAATTTATGATGTTGAACACTCAACACACACCGTGTTTCAGACTTTGAGTGCAATGCATAATGGCTATGCGAATTAATTCACCTAATATCGTTGACAAGCATGCATCTCTACATTCTACGGCCTTTTCTTGGAGTATTCTGGGAGCTATAAAGTAAATCTTTTTTTTTAAAACAAATATAAATTAAATCGTGACAACAACAACCTCAACTTGCAAGTAGTAGCCCAATCTTAGTATATTTTCTCATTATATATCATCAATTAATCATCTGGAGAGATTTAATTTACTAACGAAGAACAAGAGAAATTAATTAACTAACCTGGAGCGCGGGTGGTGCGTGAATTTCCAGCTGAACTCGCCGTCGTCCCATGGCAAGCTGAGCCTCCTGGCAGACAGCGCGTAGCACTTGGCGCCGGAGGCCCTGTCGAGCCACACCCTGCAGCCGGCGTCCCCGTCGACGGCCACGGCGCTGGCGGCATCACAGAGGCCGAGGAAGGCGTCCTTCTCCTTCTTCTTCTTCGCCGTCGTGCTCCTGCCGGTCGTCCTTGGCCCGGGCGGCGCGGCCAGCATCGTCGTCGTCGTGCGGAAGTGCCCGTCGATGGGGATGAAGCGCCGCCAGACGGGGTCGGAGTCCGCGGCGGCGCGGAAGGACGGCGAGACGGCGGCGCAGCGGGGAGGCGTCGCGCGGCGAGGTCAGCGCGATCGCCAGCGCCAGGCACTCCTCCGGCAGGTCGCCTACCTGGGTCTCCTGCTGCTGCCTGCCCTTCGCCGCCGCCATGGTTGTCGCCGAAGTATGGGACGATCAGCTCGAGAAAGCCGGAGCTACATAGCTTGAGAAGCCTGCGTCCGGCAGCTCCTATATATCGATGCCTCCACCTCATCAATTCGTCATGGATTGGTATGGGGATGGGGAACTGGCCGGAGCCGGGTCGGCGTCGGCGACAACGACGGCAAGGGTGTCCGGTTAGGATTATTCAGCGAGGCATACGCCAGCTCGTGCGGCGACTGTTCTTGCGCTTGCAGCGTCGTGCTGCATGCACTAGAATACTAGCAACACAGGAGGATAAGAATAACATACCGTCGCAGGCCGGAGTGGGGGGATGGGGATGCCGTAGGGGCGCGGCATGCAGTCAGCCGTTCATCTTCTGCCGTCTACTATTTATTTTGTTTATAAAAAAGATTTTATTCAAATTTTCAAGCGTACATAGAGAAAATACGAAGTCTTGAAAATAAATTTTGGGGCATCTGTATGTAGCCAAATATAAAAGAGCACCATACACACTCTAATACTATCAATCCACAGACTAGAACACTGCCTGTGCCTAGAAGGATAACCTTGGCCATATGTACCAACTACTGCAAAGGATACGTATCTAGTGCAAATTAACTTCTCATGAAAACCCGTGCAAACCATGGTAAAAAGTCATCTAAATTCACCAAAAATTCATACATGTGGATGATATGATGATACACAACCTTTCAAAATATCTTATCGAAACTCGACTTCGTTTGTGAGATATAAAAATAATAAATTTTAAGTCAGAAAGCTATCCAGATGATTTAGTAGAAATTTTTTATTTTTATATCTCACAAATAAGGTCGAGTTTAGAGGAGATATTTTGTAAGGTTGTGTATCATCATATCATCTATATGTGTGATTTTTTTGTAAATTTAGACGACTTTTTTACCGTGGTTTACACGGGTTTTCACGGGAAGTTAGTTTGCACTAGATAATGCTTTCCTACAGTAAAATCCCATATATGTGTCTTCCGAAGGATAGTCCACATACCAAACCAATAAATAACAAAAAAGATAACGCGCAAATAAGATAGAATATTTTTATTTTTAAAAATATATTATATGTAACCAAATCAACCAATAGGTTGGCAGCTCCTAGTAAAACTAAAAGCTTCAAATCTTTTTATTAATCCCTTGAAGAATGACACGCTACAAAGTTTAGCTAGAGCTGAGGCCATTTGAATTATGACCAAATTGCTCGGGAAAAATGACAATAAAAAACAAGTGTTTAATTTCCTTGAAACAAAACACAACATGTTTTTGCTACCCTGCCAGTTATGTTTCACTAAATTATTTTTTGTAAGCACAACTCCTCTACGTAGATACCATAAAAAAATCTTGACCTTTAAAGGAACTTTCATTTTTCCATAAACATCTTTTAAATTGGGAACCTCTAAATGGATTAGGTCCTGATAATGTAGTTTCATCAGGAATTGTCTATTTGGACTTAGGTTCCATTAAAATATATCATGCTCATTTTATGTCAAAAAGAAAATATATGAGTCCCATGTCCTAAAGTGATGCTAGCAATGCATAAAAACATATGGCTCCATACTGCTAACTTGGGGCAGATCCTTGCGCCAAGAAAGATTAGGTAGAGATGTCTCAAGAACTTTTGCTATGGTAATATGTTTGGGGTCTAACTATGTTATAGCGACAAGGGATACTGTTCATAAAAAGTTATGTTACCCAACAATTTATCCTTTCAAAATCGAACCTGTATTCCATCTTTCACGATGAACGACCTGAAGCGAAGGTAATCCTCTTGGCCTTTATGAGGCCAGATCAGAAATTAATGAACCTATGCTAAAGGCTTAGAACTAACAAACTTATTTCGAAACAATTGTTACCACGTGCCATCTGATGTGAGAGGTTTGAACAACCATTTGCTAAGCAATGCCATATTTTTTATATCTAGGTTTTGTATGCGTAGGCCGCCTTGGTTCTTAGGTTAGCATGAAAACACTCCATCTAGCAGGCAATATTTATTTCTTTGTTATCACCCTGCCAATAAAAACTGGATAAAAAATAATCCAATATTTTCAACATGCCAAGAAATATAGGAAATAATGATATCATATACAATGGAAGACAACTGAGAACTAAGTTTATCAATGTCAGCCGACCTCCTATAGAGAGGTGTTTACCTTTCCAACTACTGAGTCACTTCTCAAAGCGCTCCTCCATTCGCTTCCAATCAGTATTTGTTAATTTCTTATAGTGAACGGGATGTCGAGTTACTCCCTCTGTATCAATATTACAAGTCGTCCTGGCGACAGAAGTGAATCAACAAAAAGAAGTCATCCTGGCGCTCGGAAGGAAAATTGGACGTCGCTGCCCCTCCGCATGGGCTCTGGACGTCGCTGCCCCTCCGCATGGGCTCTCGCGCCGAGACTCTCTACGTTGCTCGCTTGTGTTAATACTCCGCGCAGCACACAGCAATGCAAAAATGCTACGAGCCATAAAAAAAGTGCATCTATTGGGATTCTAACCGGTGATGGCAGCCTCAGGGCACGGAAGAATAACCAAGCAAACTACGCACGGCTGTTGTCTTGGAAATATCCGCGGTGCTATTTAATATAGGGGTAAAGCAGGAAAAATATCCTCTAATTAATCACTCCTTTATATGAGTGATCATGTCCTAAATGACTAGTATTTCCTATATGAAGGGAGTTCCTAAGTTGAAATCACAACTACAAAATTTAACCGAGGTGATCATCTTTTATTAACCCCATTAACCGAGGTGGGCAATGTAATAGCCGGCGCTCCCTTGCTCGGCGCCCTTGGCCCCTCCCCTTAACTGTGACCCCTCCTTTCCCCTTCTCCACTCTCCCCCCCCCCTCACCAAGGCGGCATGGCCTTGCGGGCGGGGCAAACGGGTCGAGGTAGCGGCGTGGGCAAGCGCCCGGCCCCGGCTGATGCGGTGCTCTCGGCAGGACTATCTCCTTCCTCGGTGGCAGCATGCTGCTTCCCCAAGGTCCTCTACTTGCAGATTGAGGGTCGGCGTCTTAGAGGGCAGGGCGGCGAAGATGGAGGCTGAGGCGACGAGGATCCAGGGGCTTGGCGCCATCCTCCATGGTGGCTCGAGAAGTTGGCCACACCCTGGCGGCTGGCTCGATGGCGACGGCACTCCACCGGCACGTGCATCCACTGGCTGCGGGCATGGATGTGGCACTCTCGGCTGTGGTGGCCCGTGGGACAGTGCTTGCTCCCCCGACGATGGCGGCCTAGGTCTAGGTCCGGTTGGGCCATAGGTTTTTTCTTCATTTTTTTTGTTTTTATTTTGATGAACCGAGGTGGTCATTTCAACCGCCTCGGAAATAGTCCCATTTAATGTGATCTCCGTTTCCGAGGCGGTTGCAATAACTGCCTTAGTAAATCACTTCTACCCACCTCGGTTAATATTTTTGATAGTAGTGAATTCTCCGGACTGACAATAAAAAAATTCCTTGTATGTTGGTCTTAAGCATCTTGAGTGTCTCCAAAGTAGTGAGACTCACTTTTATAAAAATTAATTTTAAGACCTGATGGTTGCTCAAACATATAAAGCAATAGCTTCATGTTGCAAACTTTTGCCAAATCGTGTTCCATAAAAAGAATAGCGTGCCATCTACATATTGTAGGATAGATAAACCTCTATCAACTAGATATGATGCAGTACTATTCTATTAATTTATGTATCCTCTTTGGCCCTCTTTATTATGACCGCTAACATACAACCACGATGTTAAAAGAAGTGGAGATAGAGAATCTCTCTGCTGAATGCCTTTTTTAGTCTAAAAAATAATACCCTGTCTCGTCATTAACATTGATGGCCACGCTACCATTCGAAAAGAAGGACTCCACCCAAGTTATCTATTTAGGCGAGAAACCCTTCATTCATAGTCCTATCTCGATTGAACAAATGGTTAGGCCCTGATGAGGATGTAGTAGATCGATACATGCATGTATAGAACCAATTCAAAGATAGTGACGGTGAGACAATTCAAAGACATAGAGTAGCTGATGATGAGACTCTTAGACTCCGCTAGGAATAAAAACAGAAACAATATGAGCATCAAGTGTCAGCACCTGTCACACACATTCATGTTGGACCGTGAATAATGATTTGGTCATGTCCTCACTCATATGCAATATTTTTTTTTAATAATGATGGGGACAAGTATAGTTGACGGGGACAAGTAGTTTAGTTTCAAATTTAGGTGTTGTTAAATTATCTTTCATAGTGTTTGGGGGAGATTGTTTAGATTCTAATTTAAGGTTTTTTATAGTATATTATTTTATATAAAATCATAGACGTGGGTTTTAGATGTAATTTTCAGGATCACTTTATGTATTTTTGGATGCATATTTTTTCTGCACCAAATGATATAAATGGTAATATTTACATATAAATTTAGGGGTTGTTTTATTTATGTTTACAATGGTTAAGACATGTTTTCGGATGATGATGATTACTCTACCACATGCCCATCTATAGCCGGCTTCTCAGGACATGATGACAAACTTCCAAATTCCAATAAGTAGTAGGCGTACGCAAGCAACGCCAACAACGACTCTGCCAACTGATGAGCTTTACATTGGTCTGTATCCAACGACAAATTCAGATTCCGAGCGTGACGGGTTATTAAACCAATTACATACTCCCTTCGTCTTCAAATATATATATGAAATTCAAATTTGTCATTAGTCAAACTTCAATCTGTTTGATTGATACTTTCTAAAATATGCTTTTTATAGTTTATGTCTTTGATGTGATAGATGATAATAGTCCTCCACACAAATTTGGTGGAAGTTAGTTGACTTAGAGCATCTCCAACATTTTTTTTCACCACTCTAGATCATCCTTTGAATAAAATTCACTATAGCTTAAGAGCATATCCAAGAGCCTCTTTATACCTAAGAGTAACTGTGAGTTATATTATCCTTTATTGAAAAAAAAAGATTTTGGTGAAAAAATGCCTTCCACCAACTACTTTAATTAGATCTCTCTCTATATATAGTGCTATCCTCAGAGTGCACACAAGATGTAGAGATACTGTTAGAAGTTGGAAAATATTGAAATTGGTTTTTATTCAAATGACTTTTCAAATTATGATTTAAAGAATGGGTTTAAAAACCAGACCATCTCTATATTTCGGTGGAGAGAACATACTAACTATCTGATGCTTAATTTGTTATGTAATTGTTACTGCCGCACGACTATGTGCATGTAACTACTGTAAATCCATTTCCTCCTCTAATAAGCAAAGATTGAACCAATAAATCTTCAGAAATAAACGTACAACTAAAAAGGTAGTGTTATCAAATCCATAAATAAAACCTATGAAACTATGCACACCCCATGCAAAATTCGGTATTTGAGTGCGGTATGACAAGTTAACATTCTGCCACAAGGAAACTAAACAATTAATACTCAGTTCATAGCCACCAGTCGCAGTGCAGACAAAAGTACTAGTGTCTGAAATTTTATTAATTCAAACTTCTTCAAGTTTGATGCAGTTTATCAAAAAAAAGGAATATTTTAAACACCAAGTAAGAATACTATACATATATAACAAACTTATTAACTAACCAAACATTTTTTTTTAAAAAATGAAAATTCACTATAGGTATTGTCAGACACCTATTTTTTTTTTTTTTTTGAATGAAAGATGGGACCCTTATTGCGCCCTCATTCATTGTTAAAAAGGGTTGGCAGCTATAATGAAGTCCATAAGCCATGGTCCATGAGCCATATAAGGAAATTAACTAAGAGGATTGGATTATCAGGGATAATTGTGGGCATATGTAAAGAAAAGGTTAGGAATTCTGGCATGCAAACGAAAGAGATATATACGTGGGAAAAAGTTTAATCAGCTATACAGTTACTGTACCTTGGGAGTCAGAGAAACGGCGGAACTGCGGTGAATAAGACTGCGAATGGAATGGAAGGAGCAGTGAGCCTGATCAATGTCCAGCCAGGACCGGCCTTTGCAAGCCACACCACTATCAGCCCAGCTACTTTTCTGTTGGGCACCCGAAGCATTAGGGACAGCGCTGGGCCAGGGAGATAATGGGTGCTGGCCTAGATTAATAATGGGTTAATTAGATACACACCATTGTAATTTTCACGTTTTTGAACCATGCTATTACTATTCGTGTAACTGGGTCAGTGCCACTGCAATTTCGCTCTTTTTTTATACACACCACTATCTACGTTTTCCAAGATCTTTGGCCCATTTGCAGGTGTACAAGAGGGAGTCGTATTTCTGTATTGACCATTTAGCCCTCTAGCAAATGGATAAGGTTAAAGTGAACGCGGCCATTTTCTCGGTTCTTCTCCGTCCCCGTTCCGCACTCTCCCGAATCAGCGATTCCGTGCCCGTCCACCGTGCCCTGCCTGGCCGCCCTCCTAGGTTCAAATTATTGTTTTCCATTTTGACTGCTTTTAGAACTAAGAAGGGTTCAAATTATGCATTTGTCTTCGATATTACACCTGTTGTTTTGCTATTACAAGTATCATCGTTTCTTAGAAGTTGATGTTATGTAAGCAAGTATACAGTCACTTTTTTAATCTGAAACTGCACCATATTAAAGCAATAGAATGGCGTACTTATTTTAGCAAAAAAAATTATGTGTTCAGTATGTTTGCAGGTTTACGTGTTCTGTATGTGATTTACATGATATATAATTATCCTTATTAGAGTTGGATAAAGCTTATGGAACAACCTGTCGTCACTATGCAAATGAGTTCAGTTAAAGTTCTGTAGAACTCCTACTCTATTTCAACATGGAACTTGTATGCCGATGGCACTGACCTGATTTTAATCATTGTCAAAACTTAAAACTTTGAAATCAAACTCATAACCCAGCCACCCAGTCAGACATGCATGTTTACAGTGCTTAGATCTTGCCGTGTTTGTTTATTCAGTGGTTATACTTTAATAATATATGCAGTAATAAGCATGAGACACGTTGCAGTATCTAATTCTTGTCACCTTCCCAAG
Source organism: Chrysopogon serrulatus (assembly GCA_015844335.1). NCBI lineage: Eukaryota > Viridiplantae > Streptophyta > Magnoliopsida > Poales > Poaceae > Chrysopogon > Chrysopogon serrulatus. The sequence continues at coordinate 719,277 of JADLZL010007069.1, read as the reverse complement.
AAACCCTTTCCAGTTCATGCTTGACTGTTATCGCTCTTATTTTTGTTGTGCTAGGAATTGCAGATACATCAATCGTGTCAACCTGGGGGCAAAAGGGTCCATATGAAAGTACTTACCACCAGTATACACGTGAATGTGGTCACAATGGCGTATTTCAAAGGTCCACAGAATTGCAATGGCACTGGCGAAGTTACACGAATAGTAATGGTGCGGTTCAAAAACATGAAAATTACAATGGTGTGTATCCAATTAGCCCATTAATATAACGGCGCCCAGCGCATGATTTCCCAGCCCACTGTCAAAATTTGTTACAGGCTCCAGGATGCATTTTAAGCCCAACCCAATTCGACATCATCTAACGAATTTGAAAAAGTCCACGGTACCTAACTTTTGTGAAAATCCATTTTTACTCCCTGAACTTTGAAACTGGATAAATCATCTCCCTAAACTTTCAAAGCCGTTTGTTTTACCCCCTGGTCTAGTTATAAGCGGTTTTGAAGGCGGTTTTGTCTTTTTATTTTTAATTTGTTTTGACTAGATGTTTAAAAGACATAGTAAATGACATAAAAATCATGAAATTAAAATCTAATTTTGTTGGACTCTATATGAGTAGATCTACAAAGTAAACATATAATATGTTATGTTTTAGCATAAAATTTTTATTGTTTTTCTTAGGTCTAGACCTATTTTTCTGTGGTTCAATCGTGGTGAAATTTTATTGTAGGCTAATTATTATATACTTGAATTATAGTAAAAAATTCATATTCATTGCATCATGTATAACTTATTTATAGATTTATTTAGATTTAACAAATAAAAATCCACTAGAGTTGTTATATATATTTCTGGTACATTCTAGGGCACAATGGTCTTTAGTCTCTGTCCCATCTATTCTAGTCTATGTAACGTACTTTCTAGTTGACCCACAGTACATAAGGTGTGAACACCTTGGACCATTTCCCGAAGGTCTTCTCGTGGCTTCGCCAAGTAGACCTCCGGTATGTGCCACCGAGGATGATGCTTTCGGACAACCCAAACGCAAAATAGCTCATCCATATGATGGGTTATTTTGTCTTCGCCGCGAGATAGAACACAAAATTTCCTCCTCTCTTTTCTCCATATGACGCAATAGTCTCGCGTAGACAACACTTTTGTGCACGGGAAGAAGGATCCACGTCGGCGAGCGTGGCGAGGCGAGCCCGAGGCAGCTTGATGACAGATCCATGTTGGCGAGGCGGCGAGGGGGATCCATGTCGGCGAGGTGACATCACCGGGAAGGAGTGCTACCCCGCGTCAGCTCCGCCAGCCAGAGTGCCTCCCCATGTCTGTGGTGCCGTGCGCCTAGACCAGGCCTCCGCAGCCGCTGCCTCCTTGCACTCCACCTCCTCCCCGGTGGTGGCGCGCGGGTGGCTGACCTCCTCGCACTCACGCTCGCGGACATGAGGCCCATGGTCGCCAGTGCTGGTGAGGGCGACACATCTAGGAGGAGCCTCTTTTGCGTCCTGTGTTGGAAAAGGAAAGTTTTAGGTGTCTAGCTATTCTACTGTGCGCAACTCAATCCATCAGATATATTTCACATTTAGGTAATGGCTGTTGGAGACGGTCTAAATGTTTTTATCTTCTATGACCCAACAAAAATAATATATAGGAAGCATACCTTCGCTGACAGCTCATGTAGGCTCAAGGACGTGTGAGGGAGAGATGGCTTTTCGAAGGTACTAAGCATCCCAACCAGTTTACAAATCATTGCAGAAATGTCCTTATATATTAGGAGTAGGCCAAGCCTCACCTCAATACGTGATCCAAGAGACACGCCACGCAAAAGAGATGATAAACGTTGTTTACATAATAATAATAATTAAAGGAAAGGAAGAATAATAAGATATAATGTACGCGTTGTCTCCCTTCTGTGTCAATTTTTTATATATAACAAAGAAAAGACTGCAAAGTCTTTCTGCCAACTAGCAATATAAACAGGTGACTTTGCTTTGCTTTAATTTAATTTGCAGTAGGAGCCTCTGGCTCCTCCTGATTTGTCAAAAAAAAAAAAAAAAAAAAAAAAAAAAAAAAAAAAAAAAAAAAAACAGGTGACAGCTACCGTCACTACATCTTTTTTTCCTTTTTTTTGAAAGTGGACAGCAGGAGCAGAGTGATATGACAAGAGTTTTTTTTTTTTTTTTTTTTGGTAAACAACGTGACAAAAATGGCAGTCGACATGCTCCAAGAAATGATAGTAAGATGACGATCTCTCGAATAAGGCGCCAGCAGCTGTCCATTAAGAAATAGTACTGCATATCCATGGCTTTGAGGGTCCAACCTGCTACAGATAGATAGCGGCTCCCAACGTAACCCAACTTTGCCGTCAAAAAAAAAAAAAAACCACGTAACCCAACTTTTTTAAAAAAGAAAAGAAGGAAAATGTAACCGCCAATTTTGGTGCATCTTCGTCGATTTGCATTCTGCCAAAACACGTGGGAAGTTCGTCGCGAAAATGAATAAATAAGATAAAAACACGTGGGGAACGAGGTATGTATGCAGAGGAGGCCGCACTTACTGCAGACACCATAGAATTCAAAGCATATGCATGTGATTCACGGCGATCCATTTTGCCGACGCGATACATGCATATTGCCTTCATTAGCCCAGCAGCAGCAAACTCTATAAATTGATACCAACTGGAGCGATGATGGACATATAGCAAGCTGCACGGTTTGTTCTAGGCTTCTAGCTAGCAAAGTACTCGTATAGCAGAGCTAGTTATCAAAAATTAGCTCACATTGTCTTCATTAGCAAGCTGCACAACTGACACGATTTAGAGAGCTCATATTGCCTTCATCAGCTCTTCAGCTCTTAGGATGGGTACAACAAGCAGAGTTGCTGCCGCTGCGGATGGTACTGGTACTGGTACTTACCAACCCTGCGCGTGGGGTGACTTCTTTGTGACTTACACCCTTCCTCCCTCACAGGTAATATAATAATAGAATCATATATGCACACATAATAATTAAGTTCTATTATATGTATACCACTTTAGTATAGCATTCTTTTCTTAAATCTAGTCTTCTCTGTTGCCTTCAATGCGTAAAAAGCACAATGAAACAACCACACTGAATCCATGGTTTTGTTCTATTCTTTTCATTGCACATTTATTTATTCTTCTATCTCTTTTAAAAACATTGTCATATCATAAAAAATGTTTGTATGGTAACTAATGCTTAACTGATGAATGCAAACAATGCAAGCAGAGGTCCGAAGAGTGGATGAGACAGAGGGCAGATGAGGTCAAGGGGAAAGTGCGGCAGATGTTTGTGGGTGGCACAGCTGACCTGCTGAGCTTAGTGGACACCCTGGAACGCCTTGGCATAGACAAGCATTTCCATGAGGAGATCGCTGTCGCGCTCAGTCGTATCCACACTAGTACTGAGGAGCAGGACAGCTCCAACAATCTGCACTCTATCGCACTCAAATTCCGTCTGCTTAGACAGCATGGCTTCTGGGTATCAACAGGTATACACATATATTGCTAGATATAGGAAGCTATAAGCTATGACTAATGCTAACCAAGAATCAATTAATGAGGTTATATGCATTATTGCAAACATACAGATGTGTTTAACAAATTCAGAGACGCTACCGGCAATTTCAGCAAGGACCTAGCAACCGATCCCATGGGATTACTTAGCCTGTACAACGCAGCTCACATGGCAGTCCCGGGTGAGGCAGCCCTAGATGAGATCGTCGCTTTTGCTAGGCGCCACCTTGAGCTCATAAAACCCAAGCTCAGGTCACCTATGGCGGAGCAGGTGTCCCGCGCCTTGGAGATCCCACGCCCTCGGTTCATGCGGCGACTTGAGGCCATGTACTACGTCACTGAATACGAGCAAGAAGAGGGGCACAACACCACAATTCTCGAGCTGGCGAGGCTGGACTTTAACATACTCAGATCTCTCCACCTCAAGGAGCTCAAGGAAATCTCCTTGTAAGTACATACAGACACTTATATATGTACATATATAATACGAATAATGATTCTTATGCCCTTTAAAGAATAGTCATCTATTTATGTAAATGTATCATCTTGGTTGAAATGAAATTTGTAATTTCATATGATAATTAGGTGGTGGAGTGATCTTTACAACGATGTGAAGCTTATCTATGCACGGAATCGCATCGTGGAGACATACTTGTACACCTGCGGAGTGTTCCATGAGGAGGAGAACTCTCGCGCACGACAAATGCTCACCAAGGCCTTTGCACTTTTGAGCCTACTTGATGACACCTACGATACTTACGCCACCTTTGAGGAGTGCCAGATATTGACTGAAGCTATAGAAAGGCATGATTGCTTTAATTGTTTAAATTAATTTCTCGCTAGCTAATACATATATATCCTGGTCGAACTAACTATTTTTTATGCAGATGGGATGAAAGTTGTGCTCCTATTCTACCAGAATACCTGCGCATGTTCTACATCAGAATACTAAGCAATATCAATGGATTTGAGGACATTTTGGAACCATGGGAGAAGTACCGCATCACTTATATCAAAGAAATGGTACCCCATCCGATCCTATTTGCTATCTAATGCTCATTACAATTTCTATTAGCTACTCCTCTCCATTCCAAATTACAAGATGTTTGGACTTTTCTAGATATATTGCTTTTACTATGTACGTAGGATAGTATATATCTAAGTAGATAGAAAAATACATGCTTATGGAAAAGCTAAAATCTTATATTTTGGGATAGAGCGATAAATAATTAAATATCATGGTTATTTTAGCGTTAGGAGCTATAATCTGGGACATCCGTTTAGTATTATCATATTGTTTACATTCTAATTGCATATAATGTCTGTTTATGATGATGTAATTAATCACAAATTTCTTTAACTGTCCAGTTCAAATTCCAGTCCAGAAAATACCTTAAGGAGGCTGAATGGTTCAGCAAAAACTATACTCCGAGCTTCAAAGAGCATGTAGATGTGTCCCTTATGTCGACAGGTTTGCCGATGCTGTTCGTAGTGGCGTTCACGGGGGCAGGCAAACTGGTAACCAAAGCAGCATTCGACTGGGTGCTCCACATACCTGACACGGTGCTTGGATGTGCAGAGACCGGTCGCTTCCTTAATGACATTTCTTCTTATTACAAGGTATTGCTGCATTTGAATATTCGAGTGAATTATTATATGCAGCTCTGCATTATTGCTATTCCAATATTTATAAAACAGACATTGAAAGAGCATATGTTGCAGTGACTTTAAAGTCAACATACTCCTGCGCAATCAATCATTATAGTGTTATTTATGGTTTGGTTTATATACAGTTTGTAAAAAATCTGAAACCACAATAATATATAGTATAGTAGATAGAAAAACAAAAAATACCAAACCTAAATAACTGAAATATTTGCACTCATTGTTTGATTTTTAACCGCTAAATTAGCAAATGTTTCTTAATGAAAGACCTCACCAATTATGTATACACTCAAACTTTAAGCGTGCAATCCACATAAATGTACTTAAATGAAAATTTCTTAATGAACTTTTCTTCAATGCTTAAACAGTTACAAAATTACTTCAAAACTAATGGCATAATTGATTCGTGCATACATTGGTATATTGTAAGAATAATTATTTTGTTTTACTTATTAGTGTCTAGATGAGATCACCTTATTATAACATGCATGCATACATGTTTGCACAGCCAAGAAGTAGCAAGAAGGATGTGGCTAGCTCATTCGAGTGCTACATGAAGGAACATAGCATTACGCCGAGTGATGCAGTGGCGGCATTTGCCACTATGGTGGAACACGCGTGGAGGAGGATCAACCAGGAGTGTATGGAGTTGGACCGCGGAATACTACCAGCGGCGCAGCTTGTGGTGAACATGACAAGAATGAACGAGGTGTTGTACCTTCATGGCAGGGACGCCTACACCTCCAGTGACTTCCTCAGGGAGACTGCTGCTTCATTATTCCTGAAGGATTTTCCTGTTTAAGCTTATTCTTTGCTTGCAATGATTATAATTGTTGTGCACAAGATATGTACACAAACATTAGTGCTGTATCTGCTATCGCCACTAGTCCAATAATAATGCTCTGCCCACTCCCGGTCCACTGGGAGAGTCTGGGACTAGCCTTGTTTTATTTTGTTTAATGTCGTTGTATCTCGGCTAGCAATCACATTTAATTGTTGTTTGATACTTCCAGCCATGTAGCCTCTTGTGGTTTATGAAACCTGCGTTCATCTCAAAACTCATTTGCGAAGACAAGTTCGGTTCTGTAGTGCCCAAGTAATACCTAGAAACTAAGCAACTGACTCATGAAACAGATCCCAAACGAGATACTCCCACCGTCCCTTTTTGTTAGTCGCTCGGGAACTGTGTTCGTGACGAGAGCATGGTTCCCTAGCAACACTGAATATATGTGGGAGTACACAAGAATTGAATTTTTCAGATAAATTATCACACCATGCCAAAACTATAGCACAAGCATATATACCACACACTGACACACCATACCCATCAAGCCAGGTAGCAAATGCATTAACTGCTCAATCATAGAGAGTAATTGTTTAGCTTCTTTATGGTGAAACCTTTTTACCCAAGTTATATTCAAGTCTCCAACTCAGCATATTGTTCTTATATTTTAAACGAGTTATTTGTTGAGTGGTAGAGAGGTGCTTGTCAATAACGAGACGATTGTGGTGATTACAATCTATTTGAGATGTTCATTTGGATAGGATGTACATACATACATGTGTGTTCATAGGTTAATCGGTCAATGTGTGTTTGTATGAGCGGTGGCGCTACTTATTTTCTAAAAGAAGGAAAAGCATAGTGATGATAAGTACATCACACCAAATTAATTTGTTTGCACCTCCTAAAGTTGATAAGTACATCACACCAAAGTAATTTGCATCTCCTCAGAATGATCTCTAGGCAACCTTTTTTCCTAAAGGTATATAGTGTCAACATATAATATGTAAGCTTCTGCTTAGTTGCACCAACACTATAACAGTTCACTACTGTACCCCAAAGTAAATTGAGGAAACTGTGTAATTAATATAGGCTCGGGAAGCCACAGATCAGAGCTAATGACCCTTATACCTGCTGACTGCTGTTGCTATATACGCAAATTAAATCAACTGAGGTTAGATACGCGAGTATCCAGCCAAGAAATACAAAACCAAAAACTTTTCAGGTACATGCTCCATATATAGAGTGGCCGAAGATTGTGTACGTGATCGAAGGAAGATCTCCCAAACGGATAGATAAACGTGTTCCTTCCGCGTGCCAATTAATTAATAGGACACTGCAAAGTGCTTTTGCCAGCTAGCTATATGCAATCCCAATCGATGCTTAGCTTCTGATTAAAATACAATCAGCAGGTCGCTGAAACAATCATTGCCCCTTCTTTATTTTTGGAAATGAACATCAACGTGCAATGTGCTAGGGGATAAAACGATGCCAATCATCGAGAATTCATGGAAGTTTCTGTTCATTCCCTCCTCACTATGATGCTAATCCGATCCTGATTTGTTTTGAGGAACCAGATGTAGCACGGATAAAAGTTTTGTCTTGTCCTATCGAATCTTATCACACATGCATGAAGTATTAAATATAGTCTAAAAAAATAAATAATTGCATATATTGCAATAACTTTAAAAAGACGAATCTTTCAAGCCAAATTAGTCCATGATTTTGATGATGTGCTGCTACAGTAAATATTTGCTAATGGTAGATTAATTATACTTAAAAATTTATCTCGTGGTTTCGTGATGAGTTCTATAATTTGTTTTTTTATTAGTATTCGAAACCCCCTCTCAATATCCCCGATATTTCGATGTGACAAAGATAAAACTTTTTCCACACCATCCAAACATCCCCCTAGACCAAGAGCAAGAGACTCCAATCCTAGAGGCCAGCCATGGCCAGAGCCCTATATAACGATGAAAAATGGGGTGGCAGCGGTATTGGTAGTAAGTGGATATACGGATTGGATTGACTGCCAACGAGGAGTGCAACTGGTGCAGGTCTAAAAAAATCAGTGGTGGATGTCAAAACATCATGGCAACCGCCCTAGAAATGCCTCGATTTTAAGGGAATGGTTGGTAAAACCAGCTGTGCGTAGAATGATGTTTCTAGGGTTGGTTGTGTTACCACTCACCCTTGAATATATTCAACGACAGTGAATAACTAAGAGCATCTCCAAGAGTTTGCAACATTCACTTGACAAATCTTATGATTTGACAACTCTCTAAAATATATAGTAAGTGAAAAAGAGTCTCTCACTAATAGTTTGGCATAATTCGCTTGCCAAAACCAGATCAAACTTTTATCAGGAATATTGAGACATAAACAAAATTATGTTTATGTCCTTTCACTTCTTGAATACTTACACGAGGAACCTTGAGGCTGAAACAAAATTATGTTTATACCCTTCCACCTCTTCTAATACGGATGGATGCGCGCGCGGAATCGAGCGCGCATATATGCGTATGCGGAGGCTCTTTTTCTCAATTTAGGATAAATGACAACCTGGGATGGGGAGGCTCTGGCGTGGGTACACCTTTACCTTTGCTCCGCCATTGACGACACTCATATCATTCTCTACTAGGATGGTTTTGGGCGGTGTAATTTAGCTAGTGTTGCTAGAGAGAAAAAAATAGTAGTGTTAAAATAGATGGCTACCTATACAGAGCGGTCTCATTTGGATAGCATTGGCTCTAAGGCTCTAAGAAGCAGCGATTGCCTCCCTAATCGATATCAGTAATTTTAAACATCAAATTGTAGGATTTAGAGGCAGTTAACAACTAAATTGTACATAAGAAAAACATAGTTAATAAATCATTCTTGAACTGCTATAGCTAATAAAAGTAGTGGAAACTATAGACAAAGATTTAAAACTTTGTTTTTAAGAGCCATGCCCATGGTGCCGGGTGTTAGGTAAAAAAAGGGTATTGGGCGCAGAGAGGACCTTCTTTCCAAAAGCTTAGAGACCGTACCCCAACTCGCACATAAACACCTGTCCTGAAGCGAATCCAAGTGGAACCAAAGGAGAGTCCCTAATTTGACCAAAGGGGAAACTATGTCTTTTCTCATGCCTTCATAGCCAAACCAATAATAGTAATGCCGTGTAGGAAATGAATGTTAAAGCTGATGCATAATAAGACATGATTTATCTTTCAGGGCTGTAGACAGAGTTGGTCTATCTTCTAGTGTCATTTAGGGAATTCTCTCCTTAACAAGCCAGGATCATATGGGAGTCTGTCGCCATGTGAGGTTGACACTGCTTTGACATGTTGCTCCAGCAGATCCTACCCTGGAATGGAACCTTTACACGGTATGTGCATCCATCACCCTGGCCATCCCTTGCTTTCCAAGTTCACCTGTACTACTACTATCTCTTTTGCAACTTCAGACGACCCTTGACATCGAATGTCCACTTGTCGTGTTTTTTCCCTCTCTTTTCTTTTAGAAGGGGTGGCAAAAGCTTTGCTGCTGTTTTATTAGCGATAGAAAATAAAAAAAAGATTATAAATATTTACAAAACCACAGCAGAGTGTGCCCCGACGGCATAACCTCCACTCCTGTGATGAAAATGAGTAAACCAAAAAGATGAATAAAAGAGCGACTCGGGGAACAAAACCACCCAAGAAACAACTAGAGTCCTACTATAGCCGATCTGTGGAGAAAATTGACTCCTTTGCCTCAAATTGTTGAGGAGTTTACATTCGCTGATAGCTTCAGCTAGCAATGAAACCAAAACTTTTGGACTCCCATAATAGAAAAAGTTTTGGGTTCCAAACCTGAAACTGCACATTTAACTATTGAACTGGAACAAGATGGCAAGAACATGTTACATGGACAAGTGCATACAATGTGAACATCGAAGCAGAATAGATATCACATAAGTTTAATAACTGATTAGTACAAAAAGAGTGTGAGTAAAAGCACATGAAGGGTGTACTGAAAAATGGTGTCATTATCTAGTGTGGAGTGTGGACCTCTAATTTAGGAGGTGAGTCAACAACAATTTCAATCTCACAAGCAGTGTCTTCACGTTGGGAAACAAATTGAGTGGTAGCAGCATCATCTTCGTCCATTACAGTCGCCTTGCCTTCAGAAGATGATGCAGCACTGGCAGCATTATAGTCCTCTGCTTCTTATTCTTATTCTTCTGAACTCTCGGGGGAGTCTCTCGGATACTCTTCAGAAAAGAGGTGAGGCACCGCACGGGAGCCAGTGCTCAAACCGTGGGCAGGCAGCCTGAGCCCCTGCTCAGCTGACCAACCGAGCTCCCGCTGGAGCCTCCCCGAGAATGTTTCCATCTCTCCATGTTCCCGCAGGAACTAGACGTAGGAGAGGATTTCGCAGCCGGAGCCAAGGCTCTTGGCATGCAAGTAACCTCGGCTCCTACTTGCAGAAAAGCATAGCATCTCACTCAACCCTGTCAGCTCTTCTTAGTGCCATCTTTGCTGTATTGTTTCCTTATGTTTTATGAGATTGGTTGATTTTCATTGCAAAACTATGGTCATTAGGTACAACCTTGTCTTATGGATTGTACTGATGTTCAAGATGAAGGAGTCAACAAGGATGCTTTGATTGGTCTTGTTACAGCATCTTTACATACAAGTCTTCAGTCAGAAACTATGGGAGAATGAGATGCATCCATATGCAGCAGATTGGACTTGGTGGCGACAGCAACAATGGTCTGCGGCAGCACCCATGGGAGGCCATAATTGGGAGGCAAACAGAACAGTCATGCACATTAGTTTCAGTTTGATTATTGATTAACCTGAAAGTCCTCATCTCATATTCTGAAGAACAAACTTAGACAACAACTAGGAACAACTGATTCAAATCCAGAATGGGCGAAGCCTTTGAATAACCAAACTCCAAACTTAACTATTGAGATCTAAAAGAAAATGGCTAGACATGGAATGTTACAAGCACACGGTAGTAAGCGTGTATGATAGGAGTACACAACTAGAGAAGGCATCACCATTGCTCTTATGGTGAGACAACAATCTTGATCCCAGGGGCAGGGGCAGCACATTCAACTCGTGAAACCGACATAGAAGCAGCAGCATGTTCCTCTTGTTCTAGTTGCCCATTGGCTTGAGAGGCCAATGGAATGGTCGCTTGGTTGCTTGCAGCTTCCTGTATTCTTTGCTTTGCAATTTGCACTCTCTCCTCTTTTGGCAACCGAAGATGCACCCTCTGCTGCCTCTCCGCATATGTCTCCAGTCCTGCGTGTGACATCAGGAGCGAGACAAAGGAGAGGTACTCCCCACCAGATCCAAGGCTTTTGGCGTGCAGGTAACCCCTGCATCTACCAGCAGAAAAACAGAGCATCTCGATCCATACACCTTTGATGACTTCCCACATCTTGTTGTCATTACCCAATTGCATCAACTGTTGAGCTAGAACCCATGAGTCTCGAATAAAACCTTCTGGTAACTCTGCCTTCTCAATTATCTTTTGTGTAAGTCCTCTTTCATCCAATTTTGATAGATCATCACCTTGGAGGATGGTCTTGAGTTCATCATAAGCAACTGTAAACAAATTCCTTCTGCTGCCAGGCAACAACATCTCTGGATTAGCAAACAACAGATGCATAATGTAGTTGGAGATTTGTCTACACAACTTGGCACATTGAAAATCAGGAGACGTCGTGCCCTTGCTATAGAAGCACAAATCTGTGGCCACATGCCAGAGAATGATGCTCTCATCGAATGGCTTCTCTATACTCCACCCAAGGATTTCTTCACTTCGACTGCGCTCAAGTGCCCACTGGCCTCTACTGTCGGTGAACCTCCAGTAACTCTCAATATTTGTTATATGACTCATCCATCCATCCTTAGCATGTTCACGGACTAACATTGTAATACTTTTGGACGAGTGACAAGGCTTGAAGCTAAAATATGTGACAAACAAACCTTTGCATTGAAAGAATTCTGCAATGCCCATTAGCCTTCTGTGCCTTCTTTTCCAAGCTAACAATCCTATAAGACTATGTTGAGCGACCCAGTGTGACCATTCCTTATAAGCAACTATCAGTGTGATGAAAGACAAAAGCTCCAAAAAGTATGTGATGTACAATAATATAAATGTAACCTTGATGTCGCCCCCTATAAGCTTCTTTATGGCTGGCATGGAAGAGGACGATGGGCACGATTGGCAACAGTGGATACAATATATACATATTCAAGCAAGAACATGCATTACTAAAACCAGGTGTAGTTCTATTGTTATCGTCATCTTGAAATTCTTTGCTATAGATAAGATCAAAAGTGTTGGAGAGCCCTTGACTTAGAGCCTCATAAGTGGTTCCATTGTCTAGTAACCAGAAGGATTTCAAGTTAGTGAGACGGTCATGATCGACGTATGCATAGTCTACAAATAGCTTGTCAGGTATTGAGAGTTGCTTCAAGCATGTTTCTCTTCCATTAGACCCCAATCTTGGGGCATCTTGGTTGTGTTGCACAAAGCTCCTTGCTTCTTGTATGTATTCCTCCAGCTCAACTTCTCTTTTTGTATTTTCTGTCCTTGGGGCAGGACGGAAAGTGCTGGCTATGCTATTAAAGCTAGCCCTCTTGAGAGCCAAGGGCTTTTCGAAGCATTTGAAAACACCAAGGATGAAAAGCATAATAGCTGCAGCTAGTAACCTCTTATCAGCAGAGGATGACCACGACTTGCAAAACACATAGACGGTAACGGTGACCTGAGGAGGATGTTTCATTCAAAAAGAAATAATTAGAGCTGCAGGAGCTTTTGTAGCATCCATAATATGGAATGTTGTGTAGATTTGCAAAAAAAAAAAAGGTATGAGAATTATCTCTGTTCTTTCTACTGACCTGAGACACAGTAGTCAGAACATGACGGCTCCATAGTTCGTTGTCTTCGATGTTGTAAGCGGATATGTTGATCTGCCCACCAAGGTGCCAGAGCAAGATAGGGGCCCATAACACCTCCAGACCATGGCTGCCATCTATAGAACTGTAGTGCAGCTTCCTTTGTCGATTAAAAAGGACTGCGAGGGCATATATAGCTAGAGCGTCTCCGCCTAGGTACGCCAGCCAGATGCTAAATCTGAACAAGGGCCGGTTATGCATCTTACGGGCACTGGAAAACAATGCGAGGTAGCACTGAACGCCGAGACTACCTAAGACAAGGATGCACAACTGTGAGTCCTCCCACCATTGCACAACACTTGAGAGGCCCATTGCATGGATCGAAGCGCACTCTCTGGCCTAGCTCCCAGGCAAATGTTGTGCTCCGGTTTAGGGGCACGATCTAATGACAAATTTATCGTGTTATTACGTACCTGCATTGCTAAAACAGAATGGTATTACTTGCGTTGCCTTCCCACGTAACCCAACACCTCGCCCTTAAGCCAGCATCAATGCAAATGCAAAGTTGTAATTATTGTGAGTGACAGGAGAGAAGAATCCTCTCCAAATGGTAGAAACAAAAGTAAAGGACTAGGTCCCTTTGGAACATCATCACCTTCACTCAAAGAACATGCTGGTTGCTGTTGCTTGCTGGACTGGAAAGATTATCACGTACCGGGAAAACTTTATGAATAATGCAACGTACTGGAGGCCATGGTGATCTTCAGAGACCAAGTCGGCTCCCCTTTGGCGCTTTCTTGACTAATGCAATAATTCTTATGAGCTGGACCATTTTTGTTTCTACTAGGTGTATGACTTGATCCTCAAAGGAACCCCAGCGAATTAACTCGGAGACTTGTAAGACGTCCCTCTTTATGGAACTTTCTCTTTTACAGGGCCAAAAGGAAATATTCCCTTCGTTCGTTTGAATTATGGATTCAGACACTTCCATAATTTTTCTTTCTTTGCTTATTTTCCTCCATTCTTTTTTTTTATTTATTTAGTATTGTCTGTAGTAAGACTCGTTTCACTTGTTTTTTTAATAATTTTTGCCAGTAGGGACTCCAGACCCTCTTCATTCCTCAACACAAAAAAAAAAAAAATACTAGCATGCCTGGAAATCTGAAGTTGTCAGGAACGTCCAGCACTAGAGGTTCTTGTTGAAGCGACAAAGAAAATCCAGCATCGTCACTTTTCACATTTGGTCACTGAGAATAAATAAACCGATCTGTCTTAACCCAAAACAGAGGACAAGTAAAGTACCCATGGATCATCAGGTCTCCAGAAAAGGATTCGACACATCATGTTTCAAGATGACAACAACGACCTGATCCCCCTCGGACAAATTTATAAGAGAAATATTGTGCACACAGATACTAATTGAAGCAAAATGAAAATCTTACTATCATCTCAAGTTTTACATATAGTATATGAAAAATCAATAAAACGGCATCCTGGATCCCTCAGGGTGCCAAATACTGGCAAAGACACCACCAATCAGAATTTCAGTGGTAGGGGCAACACATTGGTTGTTTGTATTCTCTGATTTGCAATTTTCACTCTCTGCTCTTTGGGAAGCCAAAGCTACACCCTCTGCTGCCTCTCGGCATATGGGTACTCCCCACCAGAGCCAAGGTTTTTCGTGTGCAAGTAACCCCTGCATCTGCCAGCAGAAAGACAGAGCATCTCGATCCACATACACCATTGATTACTTGGGCTATTGTTGTCATCACCTAACCGCATCAGCTCTTGGGCTAGAAACCAAGAGTCCTGAATAAAACCTTATGGTAACTCTGCCTTCCCAATTACCATCTGAATGAGTCCGCTTTCATCCAACACTATTACATCGGCACCTTGGAGGATGCCGTGGAGTTCATCACAGGCAATTGTGAATAAATTCCTTCAGCTGCCAGGTAACAACATCTCTGGATTAGCAAACAACAGATGCATCATGTGGTTGGAGATTTGTCTACACATCCTGGCACATTCAGAATCATGAGAGGCAGGAGATGTGCCCTTGCTGTAGTAGAAACAAAAATCTGTGGCCACATGCTAGAGAATGATGCTTTCGTCGAAGGGGTTCTCTGTTAGTTAAGCCTTGTGCCGGTAGCGTAGATAGACTTGGATGTTTACTATTCTGTTATGCATGCACACGAGCACCGATCTTTCTGTGGTTGCCATGCGCGTAGGTAAGTGGCCGAGAATAGCTCGCCATGATCCGAGTGATCAGGAGTGGACGACGTCGCACGCGTGGGGATGGACGCGCTACCAGGCGACGTGCGCCGGCTTCCAAGAACTCAGTTCTCTCTGTATTGCAATCTACTTCTACTACAACTAAAAAGACTAAAGAGTACACACTTTTTGGTGCGGCAATTGTTTGGTGCTGCCCACTCCCCTTCTCGTGCGATCCTGCTCCTTCTCCCTCATCTTTACGGCCTTGCAAATATGGAAGCCTCCACATGATTCAAGGCAAGAAAATTAATCTGTCACCCTCTTCCTCATCTTCACGGCCTTGCAAATATGGAAACCTCCACGCGATTCAAGGTAATAAAATCAATCCATCAATCAGCAGAGCAAATGACGTGATTTTGAATGTTACAAATATAGAAGGCACTTGATCGATTGACGATTGAAGATTGAAGGCAAAATAATTACACGTACTTACAAATATGAAAATCGGTGGTGTAATTGAAGGAAAAATAATTGATATGGAGCCGGCCAGCCAACCCCACACCTGCAAAATATAGAAGGCTCCGCACACCTGCAGCCAGCCATCGTTGTCATCTCCGCACGTCCGCTCACACCAGCGCCCGTGCCCGGAGCTACCTGCGCACACCAACGTCGCCTCCATACACCGTTGTTGCCTGCCCCGACGTTGGTCGTGCCCATGACCGGAGCTGTTTGCTCATATCGACGTCGCCTATGCACACCGTCGTTGCCTGCCCCGACGTCGACCGTGCCCGCGACCGAAGTTGCCTGCTCCGTCGTTCTTTCCCTGTGCTGACATCGCCCGTGCCTAAGCACAGACCTGTCTTTGCACACCGACGTTGTCTCTGCACACTGTCATTGCCTGCAAAGACATCGCCCTCGTCCGTCCGAAGCTCCCTACGAAGCCTCAGCTGCTCCCACGCCGCGTCGCCCCGCCACAAATCACGCCGCGTCATTCCAAACACCACCAACATCCACACGGCCATCACCTCATGCTGTCCGGAGAAGGACACCACCTCTCCCACGACGAGGATGACTCCCGCAGCCCGCTGCATGATGGATCTTCATCGCGCCGCCTGGAGGAGGACCTTCTCTCCCACCGCTAATACCTTCTCCAAGTGAGTATCCTCGCCCCACCCCCATTTCACCATACAGGGACAGCTGTATGTTTTGATTTCATTTGAGCACATGTTTTAGCCTATATAGTATATATATACACCAATGAGCAACTGTTAGACTTAGTTTAGCAACTTGGCGTATAGTTTGCTGTATGATTTTTATCAAGAGAGAGTAATCAAAACATGCAAGCATGCTGCCCGCTAAAATAATGATTCATCCTGAAACTATAGCTCTCTAATACTCCTTGAGCCAAACTCGATCTTGGCATTTTCTAAAAAGCTATTATAGTTAATTTTAGGTGTTCTTGTGCCATATCTCCAAATGACTGTGAACCGTTAATTTGTTTCGATCGGACGGTCACGATCACTTATTACCTCCTATGAGGTAATAGATAAAATGTATATTTATTTATTTTTTCTTGCGAAATCGAATAAAAAACTAAGAATTTAAAGTTTAAGAGAATAAAATAATATTTAAATATGTATTTTATAGAATTTTTTCCACTTCAAAAATTATTTTTAATGTCAGCTTAAATATAATGAATCTCTAGGTTGCTGATCAACAAACTTTATTTTTTGATTAAATATATTATTAATATGATATTTAATTTTACAATATAATTTATTTTATTGTGTGATCCGTATGTTTTTTTATGTACAAATTTATC
This sequence comes from Chrysopogon serrulatus, assembly GCA_015844335.1. Classification (NCBI taxonomy): domain Eukaryota; kingdom Viridiplantae; phylum Streptophyta; class Magnoliopsida; order Poales; family Poaceae; genus Chrysopogon; species Chrysopogon serrulatus. Next base: position 702,385 of record JADLZL010007069.1, on the reverse strand, counting down.
TATCCCGTAGCAACGCACGGGTACGCTACCTAGTACAATAAAAAGGAGAAGAAACAACCAGAAAAGCTGCCCTTCTGGCAGCATCAAAAACTCTCGTGCATTCTCGCTCGAAGTGTGCGTGTGTGTGTTGCAGTTCATCTTCTCCGACCAGTTTCCAGTCTCCGCCGGCGTCGTTCACCGTCGCACCGGGCCTGACAAGTGGCATTAGAGCTAGGATTGATCAAGCTCCGCGGCGACCATGTCCTCACCGCCGCCGAAGGACACGAAGGAGAAGGGCGACGGCTCCGGCAACAAGACGCCGCCACGCTCGCGCTCCACACGATGCCACTCTCGCCGTGGTGATCACAGCCGCTTGCACACCCGCGATGCACGTCGTCCGCGGGAGGTCATCATTGAGCGCATCATCCGCGAGGGGAGCGGCTCCGGCAACTGGCCGCAGCTGACGCGGACCAACTACCACGAATGGTCGCTCCGGATGAAGCTGAAGCTCCAGGCTCGTCACCTCTAGGACACCGTCGAGTTCGATGATGTGGAGTTCGATGACGACCGCGGCACGCTCGGCGCAATCTGCAACGCCGTACCGTCGGAGATGGTGCCTGCGCTCGCGACCAAGGCGACCGCCAAGGAAGCCTGGGAGGCCATCAAGACCCTTCGCATCGGCGACGACCGGGTGCGGCTGGCGACGGCGCAGAACCTCCGCGTCGAGTACGAGAACATCGCACTCCGTGAAGGTGAGCCCATCGAGGAGTTCGCACTCCGTCGGACCAGCATGGTCTAGCGGCTGGCAACCTTGGGCGATCCCGAGCCGGACGCGAAGGTCGTGAAGAAGTGTCTGCGCGTCGTGCGACCGAGTTACAAGCAACTCGTGATTTCCATTGAAACCCTCCTCGACATCTCCCAGCTCTCGATAGAAGAGGTCACTGGCCGGCTGAAGGCGGCGGATGACGTCAAGCCTGCCCCGCCCCAAGCCGCTGGTGGCAAGCTGCTTCTCATGGAGGAGCAGTGGCTGGAGAAGTACAAGAAGCAAGACTCTGGCCGCGGAGGCTCGAGCTATGGCGGCCGAGGCAAACGTCGTGGCAAGCCGTGTGGCCACGGCGGCGGCAACAGCAGCGACGCACGTGGCAGCAGCACCTCCAACAACGGGCGCAGCTCGTCTGGCTCGCCTTGTGCAGGCCCAGATGATATCTGCAAGCGCTGTGGCAAAAAAGGCCACTGGGTTGAGCACTGTCGCGGCAAGCTGAAAGTGGAGGCACAGGCCCACGTGGCCCAAGACGATGAGCCCACCCTCATGTATGTCTGCGGGGCTATGGAGGAGAGCGAGCCACACTCGCACGCTCGGTCTTCTTCCCCACCGCCGCCGGTCTTTCCCACCAGCGCCGCCGCCGATGTCGCCAACAACACGCCCGCGTCGCGCCCGCCGGAGATCGTGGAGGCCAAGGTCTTGGCCGCTTTCGACGCGGCTGAGGCGGACCGGGACCCAAAGCGTTGGGTCCTGGACACCGGGGCTTCGAACCACATGATTGGATCTCGCGGCACCTCTCCGACCTTGACACCGGCGTCGTCGGCATGGTCCGGTTCGGCGACGGCTCCGTCGTCAAGATTGTGGGCCGTGGCACCATCCTCTTCGCCTGCAAGAATGGGGAGCACCGCACCCTCGCCAATGCCTATTTCATTCCCCACCTCACCATGAACATCATCAGCGTGGGCCAGCTCGACGAGGTGGGGTTCCAGGTGCTTGTCGAGGGAGGAGTGATGCGGATCCGCGACGAGGAACGTCGACTGCTCACCAAGGTTCACCGGAACCCAAGCCGGCTCTACGTGTTGGAGGTCAACACCGCGCGACCGGTGTGTTTCGCCGCTCACGCCACGGAGAACGTGTGGCGTTGGCACGTGTAACACCCCGAATTTTTTGAACCTTTTTCGGAAATCGCCAAAAATTTGAACTTTTTAAAACTTTTCAAAAACTCTTTTGCTTTGATGTGTTCAGCAGTATAGGACTAGTGTGGCATAGCATATAACTCACCCTATGTTATTTTGAATTCAAATCCATTCAAATTCATAAGCACATGCATTCAAATGTGGGAAACAGAAATGGAAAAGGAATAGGAAAAAGGAAAAGGAGCTCGGGCTCCATCTCCCCCCTCTCGGCCCAAGAGCAGCCCACCGCCCTCCTTCCTCTTCTCCCCTTCCCCCTCTCCTTCCTTCCGCGTGGGCCGGCCCGGCGCCGACCGCCGCCAAGCCCGCATCACAGCTGCGCTCGGCTCTCTCCCTCCCGCGCCAATGACAAAGCGGGCCCCGCTGTCATCGCCGTCGTCTACTACCTCGCCCGGCCCGGCGGAGGCGGCGCGACGAATACAGCGTCGGCGAACGCCGCCTCGGGCTCGCCGTTGCCGCCCCTACCCGCCCGGCGTGAGTGGATAAGGATGACGACATCCCAAAGCGCACCGTGCCTCCCTCCCTCTTCCTCTCTTTCCCTCTTCTCTCTCCCCCGCGCCTCCTCGGCCCGACACACTTTGCCACCGCCGCTACCCGACGAGGCTCGGATGAGCACATCCATGGCTAAGCGCTTCGCGGCGTCGCCGCCTTGTGCTGAACCGCCTTCAGCAATTTGAACTTCGCGCGCTCGGAGTAGCTCCGACGGCGGAGAAATATCTCCCCCCGAACCGCCATTGCCGGCCTATAAATAGGCAAGGCGGCTCCTCCATCCTCGCCCTCACCGGTCCGAGGCTCCCGCGAGGCAGGAACTCACTCTCCCCCTCCCTCCATTCCTCTTCTTCTCCTCCCTCTCGATCTAGAGCTCGCTTGCCCCGACTTCGGGAGCAACCGGCGCCATTGGAGCCGCCGCTGAAATTGAAGCTTCTGCTGCGCCCCGGCCAATTGGGTTCGGTGAGCTCCCGAGCCTCCCTCCACCTTTTCCTCCCTTCAATTCCACCTTTCCCTCTACGTGTTGCGCCACCGCGGTGTGCCGCCATCCGCCCGATCGCCATTGCCGCCGGGCACCATTGCAGCAGCGTGGCTTTCGGTGGGCAGCTTAGCACCTCCCACTTCCCTCCCTAGTCACCACCTTGCGCACGCACGCACAATGCGGGCCGATTAGGCCACGCACACGTACGCCAAACTGCGTGGCGCCGCCCATGCACCTCCGGCGGGCCGCCACCACCAATGGGGCGCCCTCCTTCGCCGACGAGCTCACCCAGAGCTGCCACACGGCTTCCCGCACACCGTACACCACTCCTCTTCCCTTTCCGGGCGTCACGCCGCCGGCGGCAACTCTCCGGCGAGCCGTCCGCCTTCCCTCTGTTCCGGCCACCCCTTCCCCTCTCCCTCGCTCAGCGACACGCGGGGCCCCTTGAATAGCGCGCCGTTGCGCCAGCCCGCTCCAGCGCCGTTCCTCTCCTCCCCTCTTCTACCACCGACGCCGTGGGACCCAAGGCCAACGGCGTCAACGTGCCGTGCCGTCCAACGCCGTCACCACCGTTCCCTTCTCTCCCTCTCGGCATGTGGGCCGCGGAGCCGACGCCGTCCCAACGCCGTCACACCGCCCGGCCCCACCTGTCATACACACACGCACACAACACACACACCCTTCCCAGGGTACACTAAGGGAAAATGCTAGGTGCACCCATTTGTTGTACCACGAGTGTTGTTTCTCTATTTTCTAGTGCTAGAAAAATTCTAGGAAAATTTGTAAATAAACTACTTGACATGTAGAATTTAACTATGTGGTTTTGCACACAAATCCATGCATTATAAATTACAACCAAAATTCCATTTAGCAATTAGGGTTTTGAAATAAATTGGAATAAACTTCGAAATGTATAACTTTTGCATTTTTACTCCAATTTAGGTCAAACCACTTTCTAAATTCTTCTAAAATCATGCTCTACGCATTGCATCCAGTGCCACTACCTAGCTCTATACTTGCATGTATGTGGTTCTTTTATCCTTTAGCGGTAGTCTTACCCGATAGAAAATCCCCCGCCAGAGGAGGACGAGCATCAGGACACCGAGGACCCGGACTACGTCGCGGACATCGACGGTATTGACCACGCAGGCAAGTCCTAATTTCCACCCTTCTACCATCCCTCTACCCTATAACAACCTTACCATGATAATGATTAAAGCAAGAACATGAGAATAAATATGATATGACAATATGATAATGTGATAAAGTGATAATGAGATAATATGATAAAGTGATTACATATGCTATGACTTGAACGGGTAGGGGTAATCTAGGTGTAGATTACTTGGCGGATATTACTGCGAAGGATATCCCTGTCGGAGATACTGTTTTAGTCACCCCTAAGGACCGGTTCATAGTCTCTTATTCATCCCTCATGTGATATTTCGTACACCCACACGTCTATATGGGTAGGCTTGATCTCACACCCCCCGTTAGGTTGAAAGTATATTTCCACTTAGGAGGCCGGTGTAGGCAAACGGTAGAGCAGGAGACGGCGTAGGATGCTAAGTGATCTTCCATGGTCTGGTTGGGCGTGGACGCTAAGTGATCTTCCATGTAAAATTATTGGGTGCACATTTGCTAGCTATATACATATATCTATATATTCTAAGTGTGGATACTGAGTGATCTTCCACAAGGTATGTGAGGGCATGGGTTGCGAGTGAGCTTCCATGTCCGGGTTAGGCATAGGAAGAAGAGTGGTCTTCCTCGCTTAACTTTCTCCCAACCCCTGAGCGCCGTAGTGGAAATGTACGACGGACCCCTAAGGAATGCATACTATCGGTGCGAGATCTCGGTAGTTCCTTTCTAACCATTGGTCGTGGAAGGAATCGCAACTACCGTGTGGGGAAAAGTGTACACCCTCTGCAGAGTTACCTGAATCTATTCGAATAGCCACGTCCTTGGAATGGGCAAATGCCGGGATGGGACGCTATGATTAGAATATTATATGATTAATGAGATAACGCATAACCTTGTGATTATGAAATGGACTAACCTGGGACTAGTGAGGAGGATAATACCCTACTAGGCCCAACCCTAATTTTTATCATCACTCTTTTCCACCAAGAAGTTGGGACTTGCTGAGTGCGTAAGTACTCACCCCTCTTTGCTATGCGGACTATGACCTCGGAGATGATCGCGACTATGAAGAGGAGGTGGACCCCGATGTCTAGGAGCTGCGTAAGGACCCCGACGCCTTTGGATCGGATCGTAGGAGTTAGGCTTCGACTACGCTCAAGATGCCTGTGGAGTAGTTGCTACGCTTCGCTAGAATAATTAGTCTCGCCTTAGAATTTACCCTGTAATAAAGCCGAACACCTTGCGGCCTTAGTTATTCCATATGTAACCTAAGGGCTATGCCCTAACGATGTAGAACCCTTTTATTCAATATCAATAAAGCTCGGAACTTTTCTCTTAAATCTGTGTGCCATTTCTGTGCATAATAGACGTATTTGTGCGTGATCCTGGCGCAAATACAGGTATTTTCTGGACTCTCAAAATGAGGGGCCGACAGCACGCCCGTTTCGGGCATGTCAATTTTGGCGCACTGAGGAAGATCGTGAGGAGCTGGTCGGGACAGTAACAACCACCACATCCCATAGATCTAGATGAGGGAGGAGGAGGAGGGCGGGGAGGAGGAGGAGAAGGAGAAGGAGAAGGCCCCAAGTAATCCCTCGTCACCTACCTTATCAGAGCTAGGCCCCAAGTAATCTCTCGTCACCTACCTTATCGGTGCTATGCCATCGTCCTCCCTCCAGATGCATGGAGGTAAGAAAGCGAGGGGAGAGAGCAGAGAGGGAGGAAGCATGCCATCGCCATCGCCGCCCCCACTCTGGTGCCATAGGTCGCCGGGGGGGGGGGAGTGGGGAGGGCAGCTTGATGGCCCGTGGAGAGAACATGCATGGAGGGAGGTGCATGGGTGGTGCACGGGTGACACAGGGCGCTACCTTGCTTGTGCTGTGGGAATGGGGAGGGAGTCGCGTGGGCAGGAAGAAGGGGGGGTCACGGGCTAGGATTAGGATGCAGGAAGTGGAGTATGCGTGGCGGCGCGAGTGCGGTACCTGTCCGACTCTAATTGGGTGCCAGACGTTTTTATCGCATCATTACCGCTAATAATTTGGATGGTACGTAAACTAAAACTTCCGTTAGCTTTTTGCTCTTGGGCCTCTTGCCCACGTTGCATTAGCCTTCATTTCATCAGGGACGAAAATACCCTCTCTCTTGTCTGGGACCCAAACAGAGGACCGCACCGCTCATCCTGTAATCCGGCAAGGCAACGCAAACAGGGGAGACGGCAGCGGCGGCGGCTGCGCTCAGAGGAGAACCCGCCTCGGTGAATCCACGGTGCTCGGCTGTGCTGTTGAGCGCATCTTCGCAGAGGCGGGCGAGGTAGGGGATTGGTCGCACAGGGATGGTGTCGGGCTGTCGGCTCCCTGCGAGGCGGCCGCCGGCCGGGCTGAGACCCTGTGCCCGGAACGAGATCGTCTAACTTCACGTCAAAACGACTGCACCTGCAGTCAGCACATCTTTGCCGTTCGTTGAAGATCGGACGCCTGCGTGCATTGGCGAATAATTTATGAGTTTACGGCCTGCTGGTCCGGCCCAACTACAGCCCATGGCGCTCGTCGAGTCTCACGCAGTCCATTAGTGGCTGAGTCGCTGTGCGCCGCCGGCATCTAGCGCCGCACGGCCGCTAGCCGCAGTGCGCCGTGCCGCCGCAAGCCGCCCTGCTCCGCGACGCCGCTAGCCACCGTGCGCGGGTCGCCGCTAGCATCCGTGCGCCCGCCGCCGCTCGTCGTTGTGTGCTCCCTTCCTCTCGCCGGTTCCGCTTGTTTCTTCCCCGTTGCTGCCGTCTCTCCCGCGAGCACAAGGGTCGCCTCCACCTCTTCTTCCTCGTTCCAGCTGCTGCGCCACCCAGCTAGCCGCCTTGGGGGAGATCTCCGTGTTGCCATTGGCCACGCAGAGACTAGTTTCCTGTGCGCCAGCTTTTGGAACCCTGCTGCAGTATGCGGCCACCGTGGTGGAGGTCTAGGCTGCCCTCGGCAAGTGGCAAGCTACATCATTTTCAAGAGGTCCTGCATAACCTGGGTGCATCGAGCTCGTCAAGCTTGGACTAGGATCATGAATGCTGCTGCACGAGCATTGTGTTGTGCAAATGTGCTTGCACTGTATTCTAGGAATTGTGTCATTGCATTGACTGAATAAGAAGTACAAGTTTTAGCAATTTGTGTATGTAGGCAGGAAAAGTGCTAGCAGATTGTGATTGTGTAGAAATAGGAAATCACAATGCCTGACCCTCACCTTCGTGTTCGCGGAGCAGCGGATCGCCGACGCCTCGCCTTCGTGTTCGCGGAGCAGCTGATCGCCGCCGCCGATGCCTGACCCTCACCCTCGCGGCCTCGTTCGCGGGAAAGCAGAGGGAAATCGTGCCAAAAATAGAAAAGCCGGCGCCAAAACGTGGGAGCAATGGAGCTATTGTTGGGCCGAGACCCAAATAACAGAGGAGCTCAGCAGCCGGACGTGTAGGCCAAGAGTGCAAGGTCTGCGTTCGTTCGATCATGAGCCAGCGGCGTAGATGCGCTGACTGCAGGTGCAGTCGTTTTCACCTGAAGTTAGACGATCTCATTCCCCGTGCCCGGTGCGATGCATATCTCGCGCCGGGGAGCGGGGCCGGGCTGCTGAGAGAACGCCGGCTACACCTTCAGCCTTGCTGCGGTGAGTTCACAAATGCTTGAATCTATCCTGAAAAATACACTAGTCTTTGCTCGTCAACATTTTGGACTTGAATCATTGGGGAATTTGGGACGCACCAAGAGTGCGGAGATCCTAGATTACATGGTCACACAAAGCCAGGTTCAAATCAAACGTTTCAACAGCCCTTAGTGAAGATCACAAACACCTTGGCACCACAACTGAAAGACATTCAGTGTTTCAGTGTCGGCTTCACTCTTCAGTGTTAGCAATAGTAGTCCTGCATCCAAGTGGAACCAAAGGAAAGGGAAACTATGTCTTTTTTTTTGAGAGAGAGAGAGAGAGAACTATGTCTTTTCTCATGCCACTTCATGGCCAAACTAATAATAGCAATGCCATATAAAAGTTGATGCATAATAAGAGGTGATTTATCTTTCAGGGCTGTAGACAGAGTTACTTTATCTTCTAGTGTCATTTAGGGAATTCTCTCCTTAACAAGCCAGGATCATCAGGGAGTCTTCGCCATGCGAGGTTGACTGCTTTGACATGTTGCTCCAGCAGATCCTGCTCTGGAATGTAACCTCACACGGTATGTGCATTCATCACCCTGGCCATCCCTTGCTTTCCAAGTTCAACCCTAGTACCTCTTTTGCATCTTTAGATGACCCTTGACCTCGAATGTCCACTTCTTGTGTTTTTTCCCTCTCAAATTGTTGTCGAATTCGTATTCATTGATAGCTTCAACTAGTAACGAAAGGGGCTCACAAAAACGAAAAAGTTTTGGGTTTCAAACCTGAAACTGCACATTTTGACTATTTAAAACTGGAACAAGATGATCAGAACATGTTACATGGACAAGTGCATACGATGTGAACATCAAAGCAGAATAGATGTCATATAACTTTAAGAACTGGCTAGTACAACAAGAGTGGTGAGGAAAAGCACATGAAGAGTGTACTGAGACAAGGTGCCATTAGCTAGTGTGGAGTGTGGACCTCTTGTTTCGGAGGTGAGTCAACAACAATTCAATCTCACAAGCAGAGTATTCCCGTTGGGAAACCCATTGAGTGGTACCAGCATCATTTTCTTCCATTGTAGTTGCCTTGCCTTTGGAAGATGACGTAGCACTGGCGGCATTATCATCTTCCTTCACAGGGCCCATACCTTGAGAACTCGATGGAACCACATCATCCTTTTCTTCCTTTACAGGATTCTTTCCTTTTGAAGCCGATGAACTGGCAGAAGCAATCTCTGCCTCAACAGGGTTCGTGCATTCGGAAGACGATGGGCCTGAATTATTGTCTCCTCGGCTCTGCCTCCTCTGGAGCCTCTCTGAGAATGTCTCCATCCCCGCATGCTCCCACAGGAGCCAGATGTAGGAGAGGAACTCGCCACCGGAGCCAAGGCTCTTGGCATACAAGTACCCTCGGCTCCTACTGGCAGAAAAGCACAGCATCTCAACCGACACATCTTGGATCACCCTCCACATCTTTTCGTGGCTATCTAAACCCATCAAGCCTTGAGCAAGTGACCAAGCATGGTCAACAAAACCTCTTCCAGACCCAGACCGTGCCTTCACCTTATCAACGATTGCCTGCATAACTTGGTGGGTCCCTGTCCTTGAACATGTCGTTAAGTTCCTTGTTGGCGGCCGTGAGAAGATTCTTCCTGCTGCCTGGCATCAGCATCTCAGGATTAGCAAATAGCAGGTGCATCATGTAGTTGGAGATTTCTCTGCACTGACTCCTACTGACACAATGCGCACCATCAGATGTGTCAGTGGCATGGTATAGACAGAAATCTATGGCCACATGCCAGACGAGGATGTTCTCATCGAATGGATTGTCCAGGCTCCATTCCAGCATCTGCATACACTCACACTCAAGTGTCCACTGGCCATTGGCATCATTTACCTTCCTGTAGCTGTCGGCGTCCATTACACGGCTTGTTCACCTTGTCTTCACACTGTTTCTGATTAATTTAGTAAGGGCCCTGATGGAGCTGGAGTCACAGGGCTAAAGCACCAATATTGGTCCATCCAGTCCTGGCAAAACCACCTGGCGGCGATGCGCACCAGCCAAGTCTGCCTTCTGCTGCGGGCGAAGAATGCAATAAGATTATGTTGGGAAACCGTGGCTTCCCAACTTGTGAGCAGACGTGCTGTTGTGATGCTATGAGAAATGTCCAGAAAAAGAGTACCATATAGAAGAAGAGACGTGATGAGGACATAGCTCTTGCTGTAACCTTCCTCAAGCAGCTTTTGATAGGTAGTGGGCCAACCAGGGAGGGAATAGCATACAGCGGCCACAAATATAGTCCCAAAGAAAGAATGTGACAGAAACCCCTTAACATCTTTGGTGTAGAGGCAGTTGAACATGTTTGACAGCCCTGTTTTATGGAAGAATAAAACTCTCCTTCATTGAGCTGCCAAAAGGATCGAAGGTGTTTTAGGCGTTCTTGGTAAGGATATGGCAGGACTACAAATAGGTTGCCATGTGCTTTGATGATGGAGGGTTGGCAGTTGAAGTAGGGCACTGACTGCTGAGAAAAATCTCTCTCTGGAAGAGGATTGTTCTCCTGAACAATGTTCCTTGCTTCATGTATGTAAGTCTGCAGACTCATCTGATCCTTGAGTGACGCGTCGTCCTCGAAGCGCGGTCGAAGGAGGTAATCAGGCTGCTAAAGCTGGCCCTTCTGAACGCCCAAGGCTTCTGACCAGTATGAGAATACAAATTGCTCCAGCGGATATCCTTTTACTGCTTGATGACCATGGCTTGATAAACACATAAAGCGCCACCGTGACCTGACACGAGTGAGGAGTGAGGACCGATGAGAGGACGTAGTCATGAAAATTGGAGATTAGACATGCACTCAGAACGTATAAAATGAATTGCCATGCCGGCAAATGTCAATGAAACTGAAAGCACCTAGCATAAGCTCCAACAGGATAGCACTAGTGGCTCAAAAGGTGATCCAGCCATCACAATCCGCTTTCATGAAGGGTAGAAATATTTTGGAAGGTGTGGTTGTTCTGCATGAAACCATTCACGAGTTGCATAGGAAAAAGTTAGATGGGGTGATCTTAAAGCTAGACTTTGAGAAAGCCTATGACAAAGTGAAATGGTCATTCTTACAACAGACGTTGAGAATGAAAGGTTTTTCAATTGGATTGACCAAATTGTGCGGGGAGGTAGTGTTGGTGTTAAAGTCAATGATGAGGTGGGGCATTTTTTTCAAACTAAGAAGGGGCTAAGACAGGGTGACCCCCTTTCTCCAATTTTATTTAATCTAGTTGCAGATATGCTAGCAACCCTGATTTTCCGGGCTAAGTCTAATGGAAATTTCAGGGGAGTTGTCCCTCATTTAGTAGAGGGTGGTCTGTCTATTCTCCAATATGCGGACGACACTATCCTTTTTATGGATCATGACACACTCCAAGCCAAAGAACTCAAGCTAGTGCTTAGTACCTTTGAGCAATTGTCGGGGCTAAAAATCAACTTCCACAAAAGTGAGCTTTTTTGCTACGGACTAGCCAAGGACTATGAACAGGATTATGCAAATTTGTTTGGGTGCAGGTTAGGACGCTTTCCTTTTAGGTATCTAGGTATACCGATGAACCATAAGAAATTGTCAAACAAGGATTGGGCTTGTGTTGAGGAAAAGTTCCAGAAAAAACTCAGCAGTTGGAAAGGAAAGTTGCTTTCGGTCGGTGGGAGACTTGTCTTAATTAATTCAGTGCTAACTAGTTTAGCTATGTTCATGCTATCTTTTTTTGAAGTTCCTAAAGGAGTCCTTGAAAAATTAGATTACTACCGATCCCGCTTTTTCTGGCAAAGTGATGGGCATAAGAAGAAATATCGGCTTGCTCGGTGGAGTGTTCTTTGCACGCCTAAAGAGATGGGCGGTCTGGGTATTCAAAATCTAGAAATTTAGAATAATTGTCTTTTGAGCAAGTGGTTGTTTAAGCTAATTAATGAGAATGGGGTCTGGCAAAATCTTCTTAGAAAGAAATACCTGTCTAGTAAATCCCTAACACAAGTGCAATACAGACCAGGAGATTCACATTTTTGGAATGGTCTGATGAAGGTTAAGGATGATTTTTTGGCTGGAGGAAGTTTCAAAGTGCAAAATGGGGAACAAGTCAGATTTTGGGAGGATACTTGGCTGGAAGACAGGCCTTTTAGTGAGAGCTATCCCAACCTTTACAGAATTGTAAGACGAAAAGATGATACAGTGGCGAATGTCCTACGGACTGTACCACTTAATGTGTCTTTCAGGAGAGGGTTGGTAAGGGACAATCTTGCTTCTTGGTATGAGTTGGTGACTAAAGTTGTCCCGGTCCGCCTCACAGTTGAAAAAGACGTGTTTGTGTGGAAGCTTGCTAAGAATGGTAAGTTCACAGTCCAGTCCATGTATAGGTCTATGATTCATCAAGGACTTGTTCCACAGAAAAATTATCTATGGAAATTAAGGCTGCCACTGAAAATTAAGGTCTTCCTTTGGTACCTGCAAAAAGGAGTCACTCTTACTAAAGACAATTTAGCAAGAAGAAATTGGCAAGGAAGTGTTAAGTGTTGTTTTTGCAGCACTTTAGAGACCATCCAACACTTATTTTTTGACTGCCACTTTGCGAGTTTTGTTTGGAATTCAGTGAGGTTCACTTTTGGAATTCGACCACCCACTAGCTTTACTAATATGTTTGGTTCTTGGTTAAACGACTTATGTCCCAAGCTTAGAAACCAAATTTTGTTAGGAGCGGCTGCGCTTTGCTGGGCTCTATGGTTGAATAGAAATGATGTTGTTTTTCACAAGGCCACATCTAATACATATTTGCAAGTAATCTTTAGGGCGACTTACTGGATCCGTCAATGGTCCTTGCTGCATAAGGAGGAGGAGAGACCGTCATTCATGGACAGCTGCAGAAAATGGGAGACAACAGTTATGGCGGTCTTCGCAAAGTTTGGTTGGAACTTTCGGAATCGAATTGAAGCATAGTCTTAGTTCTTTTATAGGCTTTATGAGTCGTTTTTTCTGGTGAACTAAACTTTGTGTGGTTGTTTGTGTATGTCGCTGCCACTTTTATTTCCTAGCTTGGTTGTAAGAGCTTGAGCCTTTTGGCTTCCGTTTGTTCGAACTCTCAGCTGTGTACCATTCCAGGATGGTAGAGGCTGGAACTTGTTTCCATTATCTAAAAAACATTTACTATAGGCTTGCAAACTTTAAAGCACCAGATGCAGAACTGGATCATTCCCCACCTGGGCCACCACGGTAAGGACATGCCGCTTCCACAGCTCGTTGTCTGCTTCGATGTTGTAGGCGGTGATGCTGACCTGTCCTCCTATGTGCCTCAAGAGGATAGGAGCCAACAACATCTCCAGATGGTTGTCACCATGCGACGCAGGATTGGAATGCAGCCTGTTTTGGCGAGCAAGGGCGTATATTTCCAAAGCGTATATTATCTTCTATGTTAGCATACAAGACTTGCTTTTACTATGTCATTAATATTTTAAAATAGTTATTGGCTGATTCTCACCGGCTTCCGGATGTGGGATCTTGCTGGTAGGTTGTGGTGTGTACATGTCTTACAGGTGATGTTACTCCTTCCTTTGTACTAACTAGTCCATCAACCCGTGCTCCATACGGGCTAAAATTTTAAGAGATATACCGTTTAATATATCTAATAGTAAATAGTTTTTATACTAAATTATATCTTTTCTTTGTGTTTATTTTCTACAAAATAGACGTAATAGATACTTCATAGTCTATATGTTTTTTTTGGTGCAAGACACTGATTTATATGTTTTTTATTCATTTGTGTTTTTACTTTATATTAGATTGAAACCTTACAATTAATTATAACAGTCCTTGCCCCATTACATATCTTATGAAGTCTTGAATCTAAATTATGATTTTCCAAAATTTTATCTTATTAACTGATATATTTTATTACCGTCAAGTTAAAACTCTTGTACTTAATATATATTTTATTAACTCTCCTATTTATACTTTTTAAATAAGTATTTTAGGTCATAGAGTATGTTTACTAAATAGTATAAGCAATCATTTAAATCTTGCATCATGACACTTGAGTTAAGTGATAGAGTTTAAATCTTTGATGTGTGTACAGTGCTAATTTCTAAAGAATTTTAATAGTTATAACGTTCTACTTTTAAAGCTTAAATTATTTTTAAAGGTTAGAGAAACATATATATCCAGCAGTGGTATCTTCCATACTTTTAATTCATGCTGGCACAACATATATGCTTACTTCAATTAAATATTAATATTAATAACACATACATGCTCTATGATTATTTCAACAATTTTAAATATAAATTGTTGACAATTTTTATATGTAGATTTGCAAGGATATTTAGACTTTTAAATAATAGGAGAAAAATTAGGATACATAGATTATCTATCACAATAAGAGTATATCAATAGTTAAATATAAATTTTTATCTTATGTTATTTTATTACACAATAGCGGAGTTAGGTAATAATTATTTAGAAATTAGAATAGATCCAATAGTTATTATTATTAATGGCGAGTTTGAAGAAAATTATTAATGGTGATTAGGTTAAACAAAATTGATGATCAAATATTTTAAATTTTTATGAGAACTTTTAGGTTCTATATTTTGTTTTCTTATCGTATCTCGTGAGGACTAATGTGGCTCCATTAGAGACATCTAATTAGACATTGTAGTATTTTTTTAACGTCATATATTTTTATATGGAAACCTAATATTAACATATATAAACTCTAGTGTATTCCATTATATGACTTCATTAATCATAGTTAGCTATTGAGTTTTAATCAACTTAATAAGTAGAAACTCTAGTATTTTTCATATTTTATTTAAAATTTATTTTTTTTAACAAAAAGAGTTTAAATCTTAGTAGTATTGGTTCAAAGATATTATTTACGTTGAAGCTCAGATTGTAGTCTAGCATTACAATTGTTAAATTTGTTATAGCAATTATATTGTCAATAGTGCAATGATATAATGTTTCAATTAAAATATATAAAATTACTTAAAATAACAAACTATGGAATTAATTATCATGTAGCATTAATATAATTTAAAGTGAATTGTCGATGTCATGTTATTACTATGTAGTTTGTGAATTAAACATTTTCATTTTTCATAAGAAATTAAAAATATTTATCCTATCATATATATGTCAAATATGGCATAGGGTTATTTTATGACCATAGAATTTTAAAATTTATAAATATATATATATATATCTATGGATATCGATTAATTTTTTAATAGAATATATTAGTGTTTACATGTAGATTTGAGCGATATTTTTGTTTATCTTTTTATAATGGATTGTAGATATGAATGTAGAGTTAATACTTTATATTCTCTTTCATAACAATATGCATAGACAGGTTGGATGTAAATTTAGAACGCTATTTTGTTTTAACTTTCATAATTATAAAGGTTGGTAATATATAAAATTAATATCATGTATTTAAAATTATCTTTCATAATGATAGATAAAAAATCTAAATATAAAGTTAGAAGGTTGTTCCAAAATTATTATTTCTAATAGCAAAAGGTGAGTAATTTAGATACAATGCGACGGGTTTATTTTGATTTATTTATCATAATAGCGAAGTGGGTAATTTAGATATAAATCTAGGGGTTATTTTGATTTACTTTTCATAATGATAGATGTACGTGGGGAATTTATATATAAATTTAGGGGGTTATCTTTAATTATTCTTCATAATGGCAGTGGTGGGTAATTTATATACAAAATTAGGGGGTTACTTTATATATTTTTCATAATGGCAGGTGGGTAATTTTTTTATAAATTGCAACAGATCCGATGGCTATTGTCAACTATGATGATTAGTGTCTACCAAATTAAAGGCCAGATGTTTCTGATTATTGTGGGAATTTCTTGGATTTATCTTTTTTCTTAGCGCATCTGGTGAGAATCAACGTGGTGCCTCCGTTGGGGCCTCTAATTAGTAATAGTAAGATAACTAATAACGGTTATGCTGTCTTTGCATCTTGCCTTCTTAGTTGGTTACTAAACCTGCCAATTTACTTACTATAATTCGGAATCTTACAGTGTGCTTTATATATATTAAGTTCGACAAGGACGTGCCGGGACTATGCTTGCATGACCTGCTTGTTTTCATGTGTTCTTTTGATCAATGATGTTGACTCATGCCAGGCAAATGGCATGTTGCTGTCCAGTTGGCCAGCCATCAGTTGATTAACTTTCAGTTGTTCTGATATGACTTCATGTGAAATCTAAGTCCCCAGTAAAATGAAGCACATTGAAACTTTCGTGCTTCAAGCCAACAACACTGGTTGTTTACTGGGGACAAATGTATGGGCATTTTTGTTATTGTTCACTTCTAGACTAGCATAATTCAATTCTTTGGTAATTTTCCCCCTCTGATATATAGGAACGTCTCCATCCTGGTGTGTGTGCCAGGCAACATAAATTAGTTACTGAGACAACGGCAACAAGATAGATACTGCAATCCTGTCCGCATGGATTTGTTTGTGGTTTAGAAGGCTAGCTGGATAGTCTTAGTCTTATTAGAGAGTAGAAATTCCCGGAATCTTTCCTATAAACAATAACTGAGAGCAGCAATTGCCGGAATGTTTCCTATAAACAATAATGCTACATCAGTTCCTTTTTTCAGGTGTATGCATGGTTGATTTCCTTTCAGATGTTTCATGACTTATTTTGAAATGTATACTCCTAGATAATAGCTGTCATGTATTTGCAAAATTATCTACTCTCGTTTTCATTTATCATGTTGACTTCCTGCACCTGCACTATATTGCAAGATATGTTTGTTCAGGTTATAGTTGCAAGTCCGTTAATTTCTTCTCCATTTTCCTGGAAATTATCTTTGGTCTATGCATTGTTTCCTAATGTTTTATCAGATTGCCTGATTTTCATTGCAAAACCTACCCCTTGATCCCAAATAATACCTTATGGTTTGTACTGATGCTCGAGATCAAGCAGGATGCTTTGATTGATCTTGTTGCAGCATCTTTCCATACAAGGCTTCATTCAGTCAGAAGCTATGGACCAAGGTAATGAACACACTGACCTGAGAATGAACACACTGACATGAGAATGAGATGCATCCACATGCAGCAGGTTGGACTTGGTGGCTGCAGCAACAGTGGTCTGCGGCAGCGTCCATTTTTTTCGACAATGGATAATTTTATTAAATATCCGGCCTCTACATCCGAGGATGTACACAGCCCAAGTAAAACAAGCACTCACAAAGAGAGAAAATAAAGTCTGAACAAGTTCCTAACACACACGCAAGAAAAATTTCCATCCATTATGCGAGAGATCTAAAGCAGTAATCTCTAAGCGTTTGCTGATGGCGATGAGTGTGTTCTGTGCTTGTTCATCACGCTGTAGCTTGGCCCAGAAACGCAGCCAGTGCGCCCCTCTGAAGATAACCTGCAAAATAGAATTATATTTCTTTTTGTTAAAAATAACATCATTTCGGCATCTCCAGATAGCCCAGCAAATAGCAGCTACTCCCACCCAGATAAGATCTTTGACTTTTCTATGTTGATTATTAAGCCAACTGCCGAACATATGGGCGATAGAACTTGGTGGGGATAGCCCGGTAGCGAAGGTAATAATCCTCCAAATCATTCTAGCAGAAGGACAGTCAAGGAAGAGGTGCTGAATGGTCTCATTCCTGTTGCAGCTTATGCATTGTTGACTTCCTTTCCAATTCTTCCTAGCGAGGTTATCTTTTGTCAATATGACGCCTCGCTGAAGAAACCATAGAAAGATTTTAATTTTTAGGGGGATCTTCAACTTCCAAATTTTCTTATGGCGGAAGGGTGTAGGGGTATCTATTAAATAGTGATACATGGAGGAAACCGAAAAAGACCCAGATTTGGTCAAGCTCCATTTAAAGTGATCCCTCCCATGGTCCAGTTGTATATGGACAATCTTCGCTACCAGGTTGTGCCACTGAGAAAGGTTGTTACCTACGAGAGCCCTTCTAAAGGATATATTCAAGGGCCTTGTGGCCATCACTTTTGCTACAGTAGCATGAGGGTCTCGTACAATCCCATATAAAGATGGGTAACTCACCTTTAGTGGCTCACTCCCTACCCATGTATCATCCCAAAACCTCGCACTAGTTCCATCATTAATCTTGAAGGATCCAATCCCCAGGATCTCATCTTTAATACGCATGAGACCACGCCAGAAGTGCGAGTCGTTAGGTCTAGCGCTGACTTGGGTGAGTGTTTTAGATGTCAAATATTTTTTCCTCAGCATAGACTGCCAAAGACCATCTGTGTTTAGTAGGTTAACTATCCACTTGGTTAAAGATTCCGGCATGACAGGACACTTGTGCTGAACTATAATGTTAAATACTCAACACATTAGTTTCACTTTGGGTTATCCATTATATTACATCCAAAAGGACACTTAAAACTCCTCATCTCATGTCAAGAACAAACTTTGACAACAATTACTAACAACCAAATCAAATCCAGAAAGGAGGAAGCTTTTGAATAACCAAACTCCAAACTCAACTATTGAATCTGAAAAGAAAATGACCAGACATGGAATGTTACATGCACACGGTAGTAAGCGTGTGTGATAGGAGTATACAAATAAACAAGACATCACATTGCTCTTACGGTGAGACAACAATCTTGATCGCAGGGGCAGGGGCAATGCATTCAACTCGTGAAGCCGATGTAGAAGCAGCATCTTCTTGTTCTAGTTGTCCACTGACTTGAGAGGCCAATGGAGTGGTAGCTTGGTTGTTTGCAGCTTCTTTTATTCTCTGATTTGCAATTTTCACTCTCTGCTCTTTGGAAAGCCGAAGCTGCACCCTCTGTTGCCTCTCTGCATATGTCTCCAGTCCTGCATGCGACATCAGGAGTGATACATAGGAGAGGTACTCCCCACCTGAGCCCAGGCTCTTGGCATGCAGGTAACCCCTGCACCTGCCAGCAGAAAAGCAAAGCATATCAATCCACACGTCTTTGATTATTTCCCACATCTTCTTCTCATCACCTAATCGCATCAACTCTTGAGCTAGAACACATGAGTCTTGAATGAAACCTTCTACTGACTGTGCCTTGTTGAATATCATTAGTGTAAGTTCTCTTTCGTCCATCAGCAATACATCTTCACCATGGAGGATGGCCTCAAGTTCTCTGTAGGCAATGGTGAACAAATTACTTCTGCTTCCAAGCAACAACATATCTGAATTAGCACATAGTAGATGCATCATATAGTTGGAGATTTCTCTAATCCTGGGACATTGGGAATCATCAGTTGTGCCCTTATGATAGAAGCAAAAATCTGTTGCCACATGCCAGAGAATGATGCTCTCGTCGAAGGGCTTCTCTATACTACCCTGAAGGATTTCTTCACATCCGTTCCGCTCTAGTGCCCACTGGCCTCTGCTGTCACTGAACCTCCAATAACTTTCAATATCTGTTATATGACTCATCCATCCGGCCTTAACATGTTCACGAACTAACATTGTAATATCTTTGGATGAGTGGCAAGGCTTCAAGCCAAAATATGTGTTTAGCAAACCTTTGCACTGAAAGAATTCTGCTATGCCCATTAGCCTTGTGTGCCTTCTATTACAAGCTAAGAATTCTATTAGATCATGTTGGGCAACCCCGTCTGACCACTCATTGGTAAAAATCACCATTGAAATGTAGGAAAAAATCTCCAAAAAGTATGTGATGTACAATAATAAAAATGTAACCATGATATCACTTCCCCTGTAAGCTTCTTTATGGCTGGAGTGGAAGAGGCCGATGGGCACAACCGGCAATAGTTGATATAGGAACATCATAATAAAACCGGAACAGGAATTAGCATCACTACAATCAGATGTAGTTCTGTTGTCATCATCATGATGAAATTCCTTGCTATAGATAAGATCGAAAGTTTTGGAGAGCCCTTCACTTAGAGCCTCATAAGTGGTTCCCTTGTCTAGTAACCAGAAGGATTTCATGTTAGCCAGGCGGTCATGATAATCATATGCATAGTTTACAAATAGCTTGTCTGGTATAGAGAGTTGCTTCACGTGTGTTTCTCGTTCACCAGACTCTAATCTTGGGGGATCTTGGTTGCGTTGCACAAAATCCCTTGCTTCTTGTATGTACTCTTCAAGTCCAACTTCCCTTTTTGTAATTTCGGTCCTTAGGGAAGGGCGAAATGTGGTGACTATGCTATTAAAGCTAGCCCTCCTGAGTGTCGAGGGCTTATCAAAGCATCTGAGAACACCATGGATGAATAGCAGAATTCCTGCAGCTAGTAACCTCTTGTCAGCCGAGGATGACCATGACTGCCAAAATACGTAGAGGGCCACTGTGACCTGAGGAATCCATTCAAAGAAATCAGAGCTGCAGGTATATATTTAAGTTATAGCATCCCTATGAGTGCTAAATTTGCAAAATCTGACATAAGACTGTAAGTGAAACCATCTTATTCTTATATATATATAGGCAAGGCCGGTGCTGCAGTCCTAGAAGCACTGGCCAGTTCTGCTCTTGCATAAGAGTGTGCTTCGGCTATTTCTTCTACTCACCTGAGACATTGCAGTTAGAAAGTGGCGTATCCATAGTTCATTGTCTTCAATGTTATAGGCTGATATATTGATCTGCCCACCGAGGTGCCTCAGCAAGATAGGGGCCCATAACACATCTAGGTCATGGCTGCCATTTACAAGCTGGTGATGCACATTTTTGTTGCGATTAAAGAGTGTGGCGAGGGCATAAATCGCTAGAGCGTCTCCACCCAGGTAGGCTAGCCATATGCTAAATCTGAACAAGAGCCGGATATGCTTTTTACGGGCGCTGGCAAAACATGCAAGGTAGAACTGAACCCCGAGGCTGCCCAACACAAGGATGCGCAGCTGCCACTCTTCCCACCATTGCACGGCACTTGAGAAAGCCATTATCCCACCACTCCAACTTATTTTTGGTTACTTATCATTGTTAAGGCCGGCTGGGCCCCTGTAGAACAATGTCAGGAGAAAATCTGTTTACAAAAAGTTCACTAAAAAATTCCAGGGCGGTTTTAGTGGCATCGGGGACTGGATTGGAACTTAATATAGTATGCATTTTCTGCCAAAAGAAAAACTTACATGGTTCCCGCGGCTTGACAAGTACTATAAGTTTCAATCAGGGAAGAAAAAAATGCCCAGAAGGATGGGGTTCCTGCCTTGGTGAATGATTCTTCCCACCTGATGCATCTCTCTGGAGTGTAGAATTCCGGCTTGTGTTGGTGCAGATTGAGGTATGTACTCCAGCTGCGTACCCCTCGACACTTATAGATAAAACTGTTTCCTTTCGCTATCACTCTTTTGGAGCTTGTTAGGGCGTCCGCAATGAGGTAGCGACATCGCCAGTACAGTCCGACGTGGAAGCAGAAAAGTAAGAAAGAGAAGACTAGCTAGCGACGACTGAATCGCTCGGCGATTTCACGGTATTCGAAAAGAAGAGAGGAAGACAGATGGGGCCTGTTAGGAGAGAGAATAGAAAGTAGTTGTATTTTATTTCTGATTTCTCCATCTCAGCCGCGACGTAGACAGCTCCGTTGCGGAAGCCCTTAGGGCGCACTCATCTAGAGTTCTAGACTCTCCCCTATCCAAGTAATGAGCTAGGTATCTTGACTAGAATTAATTTGCCTTAGTCAGCCTCATTTCAGTAATAAAGATAGCCCATAATAATAATGTTATGTACAGCAAAGGATTAATCTCACATGCAAAATTGAAATCGATGGATATTGTGGGCATTTATTGTGAGATCGACACGGGCTCAGCCGACCTAGCCATGACATGAGTGGTGCGATACAACAAAGGTTTTGCAGCAGCTTTAAACAGTAACCGATTTCATGTGTGTTGGAGGAACTCTATCCAAGTGACCGATGCCATGTTGGAGAATTTTTTTTATTCCAATCATGATTCCAATACATCTCATAATTTTGAATGGAATACTTCATCATCATCACAACACAGTAAAATATTGAAGTGTTATCTGTTGCTGGGCGTACTGTTGCCTTGATGTAATCTAACACTGCATCACATGGATTGGGGCCTGTATTTTACATATACACAACCATTTACCGTCATTGAAGAATGAACATGGAAATAGAAAACGAGATTAGATGAGTTAATTTGCCTCCATGATATTATGCCAATAGTTTGTTTGGTCCAAACTAATTAATATTCATTATCATAGAAGAGTATTAGATATTCTGAAGGTACTCTACCTTGCAGACAAGACGGAGAAAGAGTTCATTGCCAAAAAATTATTAAACTATAGGAAAGAACACCTAACAACAAAACAATATATTTATAATTAAAAAAACAATATATCATGATTGCCAGGAAGCTAAAACATGTTCAGAGACAAGTGAAGATCACTATTATTGCATTTAAGAATGCTTACCTGATGCTGTGACCACGAATTGTCACAAGGTTAACATATAATCCTATCTGGTCGTCGAGGTTGCAGTCCTGGTTTCTAATTAAAAAGCTGCTAGTACTGAGACAGAAAAGTATCTTCTATATATACATATGTCAGCATGCAGGACTTGGTTTTATTATGTCATTAAAATAAAATATTGAAATATCTGACTCATTCTCACCAGCTTCCGGATGTGAGATCTTGCTGGCTGGTCCTGGTGTGTACATGTCTTAGATGTTACTACTAATAACTAACAGCTATGTTGTCTTTTGCATCTTGCCTGCTAGTTAGTTACCAAACCTACTAATCTATAACTACTATAAGCCTAAATCCCACTAAGCTAATTATTTTGATTGGTGATTGGTTGAGCCTTCAAAAGTATAACTACTATAAGCCTAAACCGCACTAAGCTAATTCTTTTGATTGTGATTGGTTGAGCCTTCAAAAGTGATGTCATCTTACATCATCAAGGGAGTTACCCCACTAAAGCTAATTTATCTCCCACTAGCTATTTCTTTTGAAATAGAAAAAAGGTCTTAGCACCTAAACCAAGTATCGTAATTAAAATCCAATTGCACCATGGTGTTCCACAGAATAAAATCTTCAAAACAAGACCCCGCATGGATATATTTCAATATTTTTTTACAAAATATTAAACTGTTTCTAAGCTAAAACCCATTTGTAAAAAAACCTAACAAAACTGCATATCACATGGATTACATGTGGTCCTCTGAAAACATGCATAATTTTATGAAGAAAAACTCCTATTATTTTAGGAGAGGGATGACCCTCGGTATAGTAGGGGTGGGGGTTCGGTGATAAGATTTTGGTGATGTCTAGTTCAAATAATCTATACCATGCATGTATGTCAATAGATACAACCTCCGTAATTAACCTACTACATCCATATATATATGTATCTATTAATTTATAGTTTCGATTATTATAAACTTCTTACATTTCTACTTCATACCCATAGCAACACGTGGGGCATCCTACTAGTAGAATTACTATTTTCGTGGAACGGTGGAACCTTATGGTTGTCTTTCTATGAATATATATTTTGCTGTTGGACGTTCTGCACCTATGTTTCATGACCTGCTTGTTTCCATGCGTTTTTTCTTATCAGTGATGCTGATTCACGTTAAGATAAATGGCATGTTGTTGTCCAGTTGGCCAGACATCGATTGATTGATTAGTTTTCAGTGGTTCCAATATGACTTCAATGTGAAAACTAAATCTCCAAAAAATGAAGGATAGGGAAACTTTTGTGCTTCAAACCAATAACACTAGCTCTTTAAAGAAAACCAAGAGCATTTTTTAGAACACATGATTGATATGTGCCTATATTGTGAGTGATGAGTGATTATCAAGAAGATGATCAAAGCTTTGGTTAATTAAGT
Organism: Chrysopogon serrulatus; assembly: GCA_015844335.1. Lineage (NCBI taxonomy): Eukaryota > Viridiplantae > Streptophyta > Magnoliopsida > Poales > Poaceae > Chrysopogon > Chrysopogon serrulatus. The sequence goes on along the minus strand of JADLZL010007069.1, from coordinate 678,848 downwards.
GTGTATGGGACTAACCGAGGTGTGACTGGGTTAGTCTGTGCAACATGTCTCTTGGCGTGTAGATGTGGGTAGGTGTTGAGGATGTCATGATGATCAATAGTAATAGAGAAGACCAAGTAAGGAGTCCATGCACAATGGACCAGGAGCATTGAAGGACGAACGCAAAGGCCTAGACCGAGGGACCAAGGGCCAGGGAATGACTGCGGACGGCTAGAACTTAGTCATGTCAACAAGTAACTGGACATGCGACAATGGTGATAGAGATGGTGTTGACTGAAGTCAATGCAAGACTGCAAATGGAATACGCATCAGCATCAAGGAAAGGCGCGCGTAGTAGCCACGCAACTCAAGTGGGTTTGACGTTTTCGGCCTCAAAACCATAGGTGGCTGGTTTGCTAGTTTGGCCTCAAAACCGGAAGTGGCGGATTGGCGAACATGTTTGTTTTGAGGGGAAGCAAAGTCGTGAAGATGGCAGGAGTCGGATGCACGCACGATCAAGAAAAGATTTGGGCGGTTTTGCCTCTCCGGGGTGCATATCTTTGATAAGCTTGTAGGTGTATTTTTTTTTTAGAATTATACGCTCACAACTTTACCACTTAAAGCGTAACGCCAGTAAATCCCAGGAAAAGGTGCGAGCACCAGGATTTGATCCCTGGTGGGTAGCGTCCCACTGGACAGTCATACCATTGGACCATAGGCCCATTCGAATAAATAATGGCATTATATACATTAGATACGGTTGGTTCTAGAGGTATCCTTTTTGAACACTAATTTCAGTTGCTCTAGGTTTAACCAAGTGCTTAGAAGGGAGAGAGGCTAAGGTAGAGAGAACTAATCACCTAGTGCTCTAGTTAGAGAGGCTAAGGTAGAGAGAACTCACCTATTGCTCTAGTTTTGTTTATATGAGGATGAAGGGTGGCGGCTAGCCCTGTGTTTGTATAGATGAATCCATGTTTAAGTAACTGAAGTTTTGCTGAAAATCTTGAGTTCATCTATTCTACTTCTCATTAATTTTTCCTTCTTTGGTGATTTTCAAAGCTACTTTTTATTGATTTTTGATCATTTGGTTTGGTTCAGTTGTAGGATCTATTTTGGAGTATTGTAGGACCCTTGGAATTTGATGAAAACTTGTTTTGAAGCCCAACGCCTATCTCTATTGTTCCACTCTCCAAAACATACCATTTCTAGCCACTTTTGGTGAGATTCTTGAAAAATCATTGAGCTGAAGTTTCCAAGGTGTTCTTTGGTTGTTCTTAGGTGCTATGATATCTTGGGGACATTATATTCTTAGGTTTTGTCTCTTTACAGATTCCACACAAGCACCATCAATTTCTCCATCTCAAGAAATTTATGAAAACCTAATTATGACAAAGGAAAATCAAGATTCCTAGCCAAGCTTTGAGCTTTTGGGCAATATCTCTTGGGATATGTTCAACATGTGTTAGGGAAGGTATGTCCAAAATTTCATGTTATTTGGACTTCATTGATCAAGTTTTGTAATTTTTCCTTCTTGTTTTGGAGGCCGTGTTTTCTGGCAGGTTCAAAACTTCTGACTTACTTCCAATATGAACTTTTGATCCCAACTTCCAATCTTTGATTGTTTTGTCCTGTTTTTTCTTTAGCTTTGTATTTAGGTTTTTGTAGCTCTGTTCTTAAGTTCAGTAGTCTCTGACTGTAGGAACCTGAGTTTGGTAGAACTAAGGAGTATTTGAAGAAACTAGTAGACATGCATATGCAATGAAGATTTAGAATATTTCGATAAAATAATTTATTAATGGATGAGAGAACAAGAATATTTCGATAAGCTAATATATGAAAATTTAGAATATTGTCATTTTATTATGAAATTCAGATCTGCAACATAATCATTTCATAGCTCCTAACTAAATTAGCAAAATTTCCACATCTACTAATCCTAATCCCCACCTTTCATTGCCTTAGTGTAATAACCATCTCTCCGGTAATCAAACCACATGAAAGCTATACAGTACAGGCAACCTAGCCGTTGGCCAAGGTATCAATGGTATGTTCATGTTCCGTGCTGCTGGAGCACTATATAGTGTCTCATCTTCCATTTCCACTACTGAATCATATGTAACTGTTCAGGTTTGAAATGGCAGCAGCCTTCACTCCCTTTAAGAAATTTCAAGACCTAGTATTGTAGAAAAGTTGTAAACAAGTATGCTGAATGGACCAGTTTTTTTATTCTGAAATTGCAATTATGTTTTTTTTTTTACTTCTGTACTTACCAAAATGACATCTCTGGTCGAGAATCAGTATAGGAGGATATGGAAAGGGAAAATTCCTCAGAAAATTAAAATTTTTCTATGGTTAATGACAAATGATGCTCTTCTGACCAAGAACAACCTCTTAAAAAGAAAATGGTCAGGGAGTCCAAAATGTATGTTTTGTGATATCGATGAAGATATAAATCACCTCTTTTTCACATGCCCCATTGCTAAATCCATTTGGATAGTTGTGGCCAAATGCCTTGGGGCCAATAATATTCCTAACTCCCTATTTCAATGCTGGGCTGGGCCTGGTGCGAATGCTGGTTGCCATGTGGGAAAAAATTCCATACTTGGGGGGTAGCGGCCCTTTGTTGGGCAATATGGAAAGCGTGTAATAAAGCATGCTTTGATAAAAAGTTGATTAAGAACCCCATAGAAATTGTTTGCCATGCTGCTGCTTTAATGAATTTCTGGACAGGTCTATATGAAGAAGTGCATAAAGCTTTACTCATCAATGGAGTTAACACAATGCTAAGGGTGGCGGCCGAGCTTCTCCTCACCAAGGGCCAGACTGGAGGTCCCAAGCGCCTGAAGCATGCCGACTCAATGAAAGACTGAGGTTCAGTGAAGACTGAGGAAAGTCAAAGAATTTTATGGATGGAACTGTCAGGATGTATGCCTAAATGGCAATGATATACCTTTAGCTGTTAAGTCTGATTAGGTATTAGGAGGGCCGAGTGAAGATACTAACGGCGGACAACCTACAAAAAAGGGGGTGGCCTCATCAAGATCGCTGTGTTTTGTGCGACGGACCTCTAGATACTTGTCTTCACCTATCCCTACTGTGTCCGTACAGCAAGGCGGTCTGGATTGAGATTTTAGCCTGGGAGCACTTTGACACACACCTCCTGCACCTTGATCATGATCCGGTGCATTTTGGCGATTGGTGGCAGATTGCAGCGACTAAGGTCACAAAGGAGGACAGGAAGCGGTTCAATGGAATGGTGGTATACACCTGCTGGAACTTGTGGAAGGAGCGAAATCGTAGAATCTTCGAAAACGCCCAAGAATCAGTCATTCAAGTTGCTTCAAGAATCAGGGAAGACATCGATCAAAGGAAAAGAGCTTTAGATAGGGGGGGCGTCCTAAGTGCGTGTTCATGACTGTTATGTTTTCCTTTCGGATGTTTCGTCTTGCTACATCCCACTCTTGTACATAAACACTTTTTTCTTCTATCTTAATTGAGGGGTAGAGCTCCTGCCGTTTCTTTCAAAAAAAGTGATGGCCGAGGTTCTGTGGTACTCTGTATGGCACCTAGTCTCTGTTTTTGAGGTGTTTTAGAACAGGTTTCATCCCCCTTTGCAGTGGGGTTCCTTTTGCTGTCTTTATCCTGCTGTTCTCTGTTCACAAACATGTGTATTTCCGTTTTATCTGAAATGGAAATGGGAAGCTCCCCGGTTGGAAAAAAAAATCTTTTCATTGTAGCCATCTTCAAATGCTTTGAGAAGCCCTTACCTCTCAAAAGAGCTAGCTTCAGTAGTATACTCAGCACCTTGGAACCTGGTTCGAGGGCTACAGCAACTGCAGACAGCGAACAAGAGCTTGAGGAGTTCGTACGAGAAGCAAGGACTTTTGTTCAGGGGATTCAAAACCGCAGTGCTCCTCCTCAAAGAACATTAGCCGACCCTAGCAGTGCACGGGGCTACAATAATCTCCTCCTCAGTACTGATAAGCTATTCGTGGACATTGCGTATCCTTATTCACATCGCCTTGCTGTCTTAAAAGCCTTTTGGTTGCTTGATGACTGCGAAGCTTACACGTTATTAAAAACGAACCTTTCCAGCATTTTCGATCGCCTCTACACGAAATTTGTCACAGCAAGTAATGCTAACAATAATGTGCTGGGGAGATACTGTAGCAAATGGACCGCGGTGCTGGCAGTGGTACTGCCAACACAAGCCATGGTCCTCTTGGTGATGGAATTATTTACCAAAAATATCAAATTCCATGAGAAAGGAGGTTATAAAACTAGTGATATAATTGTGACAATTGTTTTGCTTTTCTTCACCTTCTTTCTGGAGAGCCGGACGTCAACATGATATGTTCGCGATGGACGATGGAATGACATGGTTTCCCAACATAGCATCATAGATTTTTTTGCCCGCAGAAAAAGGAACTCCTGGTTGATGAGCATTGCAGGACCCCTACAGTGCAAAGACTTGGTTGGCAGGTTTTTGTGCATGAAGCCCTGCTACTCAGCCAAGGTGATTGCCATTTCAGTTCGTCTGGATCTTCAGTTCATGTGTTGGCCGTTGGCAAGGAGCGGCAGCCTCTACAGGATGATAAACGATCGCAGCGGCGAGTTGACACTGTGTGCCTGCAGATGCGACCAACTGAATCCGAGTCTAGAGAAGCCATTCGACGAAAGCATCGTCATCTGGCACTTGGCTACGGATTTTTGCTTCCATCTTAGGACAGCATCTTCTTCTGCTCGACCTCAGCTGGCCAATCGCTGCAGGGACAGAGAAGGAACTATGCGGGTAATAATTGACAAGGTGAGGTTATCTAGGCAAGGTTTTTTCATGACGCTTGGTTGCTTGCTCAAGGCTTGTTGGGTTTAGACAACAATGAGAAGATGTGGGAGGTGATCGAAAGTCTGTGGCTTGAGATGCTCTGCTTCTCTGCCACCTGCATGCCAAGAGCCTTGGCTCGGGCGGCGAGTTCCTCTCCTACATCTGGCTCCTGTTGGCACATGCGGGGATGGAGACATTCTCAGATAAGCTCCAGAGGAGACAGCATTATCGTTTGTTTTATCGTCGGATACAAGGGGAAAATTATTCAGGCCCATGAACTTCCCAAGGCACAAAATATGCTTCTGCTGCTTGTTCATCAGCTTCCGAAGGCAAGGATCCAGAAGAAGAGGAAGATGCAACTCTATCGACTTCTCAGGGGCAAGGTACGGACCTTGTGAAGAAAGACGAGAATGCTACCAGCAGTTCTGCATCATCTTCCAAAGGCAAGGCGACTATAATAACAGAAGAAGAAGATGATGATGATGATGATGATGATGATGATGATGATGCCGCTACGTATACTCATCAATTGGATTCACAACCTGAAGAAGGCACTGCTGGTGAGATCGAAATTGTCGTTGCCTCATCGTAAGATTAGGTCCACCACTTGTTTATCTTGTAGCAGACAATATATGGCACTTTGTCTATCTATATATATGGTATTCCAGTTGTCTAGTGCATTGTTTGTTATTAGTGCGCTACTTCTCTCAGCACTCTCATTGTACGAGTAAAAAAAAGTTATGTAACACGTGTTGACCATCCTGTTCGAGATTTCAATATTTAAATTTGAATTTTTCAGGTTTCGAAACCCCAAATATTCCATTGCAGGAGAGCTCAATTTTTTTCTTTTTTGGAAGTAACAGGAGGTATTTTGCCTTACTTGAAAAATATAATAAAGGGATAAGGCAAAGTGTAACAAAAGAACTCAAGAGGAAAAAAAAGTCAGGAAGAAGATGAGAAAGATAAGAAAAATTACGACAGAGTCTATCTGAAAGACCCAAAGGGCGACCAGAGCGATGAAAGCCAAAAAGTCTCTTGCGTAAACTTGACCACTGTCTCAAACGATCCACCAAGAAGAACTGTACACAACTGCTAAGATATCTAAGACTAACTCCAACAGCCTCACCCAACCCAAATATGCGTCGTCCATGTTGCTTTAGGAGAAAAAACGAGGGTCCAACGGATCACCCAAACCGAAATATGCCTCTGTCTCTCTCCTCGACCCAATTCTCTACCACACCTGCACAACCGGAGGCGGCCACGAGCACTGGGAGAGATCCACAGGTGAACGAGCATAGCACCGGGAGGACGAGCTCCACCGAGCGACCTCCGTCGGACCGGCCGCAAACTCCGCACACAACCTTCGACGAGCGTCCGCGAGCTCTGCCGGGTGGCCAGGAGTTCCGCGCACGTCCTCCGACGGGCGGCCGCGAGGCCACGTTGACCTCGGCCTTCGCTCGAGGCAGAGGTGCTTCTACTCGATCGTGGTGGCGGACGAGCTTGGCCTTGGCGACCTTGGGGAGCGGCGCGGCGGCCTTGGACGGCGCCGATGCGGAAGCAGCGACGGTAGCAGCCACTCCTTTCTTCCTCAAGGTCCTCGGAGCGGCGCACGACCGGCGGGACGAGGCTCAAGGTCCGCGGCGGGGCGCGGCTGGTAGGGCATGCCCGGTAGGGCTAGGCAGGAACGCGGCTTCCCGGCAAACGGCGAAGAGCACCGACGCTTGGCTTGCATTGGAATTTTGCATCTGCTGTTGGAGCGGAGAAGTTTTGGGTCCAAAACCTTTTAGCTGTACGCGACCTAAATCATCGAATGCATCTTCTATTTGCCTTCGGACTATTGGAGATAGTCTAAGAGGCAACTGGTGGCTAGGTGTGTCCAGTGATGACCGAAAAACACAGTAGAATACTCACAGAAAGAACGAGCCAGTAGCACACAAAGAAAAACAACAACTGGAGACCGTTGGATGTTCGCGTTGGGCGTCAGACTTCTAACGCGCTTAGGACTAAAATCTCATGGTCCGACGAGCTACACTTACCAGCAGACTATCCTATTCTGCGCTGGACTGACCACGGGTCACAAACTGAAAGACACTCGAAACCCCATCAGCAAACGAACAAGATCAAAATTCGATCGAATCTCTGGGCCAAACTTGTAGGGCACTTGGGTTCATATATAAGCAAGGTACGTTTTGCCTCCTCAGAATCGAAACTCTCTCCCACCTCTTCTATCAGTCCACGCTCTCCCCCCACACAGGCAATCAGGGAGCGGCACCTCTTCGTCTCCCTCTCCCTTTGTCTCCCTCTCCCCCACTATCATGGCTGCGGCGGTGGTGCGCAGAAGGCCGAATCCAGCCCCAGCGTGGATGGATCCGGTGACAGTGGCGCGGTTGTGCAGTGTAAGCAGGCTCACTGCTGGGTTTTCATTATTTTTTTTATTTTTTTCATTGATTAACCGAGGCGGGCACCGCAACCGCCTCAGTAGATTATTGATTTACTGTGACCTTAGCACCGAGGCGTTCATGATGCCCGTCTCGGTTAAGCGATTTCGCCCGCCACACAAAATATTTCTATAGTAGTGAACACCAAAACAAAAACACAATAAGAACTCAGATCTTTGTTTCACGAGGACAAGAGGAGGCTAGGCCCCTCCATTCCCACTTAGATCAGGTGAACCAGCAAGTTTGATTTACATTAATGGTACGGCAGCGTCCATGGGAGGCCATATTTGGGAGGCAAACAGGACACTTGTTCTGAACTATATATAATGTTAAAAACTCAACAAACTAGTTTGAATTTGATTATCAATTATGTTACATCCAAAAGGACACCTAAAATTCCTCATCTCATATTTCGAAGAACAAACTTAGACAACAATTACTAACAACCCACTCAAATCAAGAACGGGTGAAGCTTTCCAATAACCAAACTCCAATACTATTAAGTTCTGAAACAAAATGACCAGAAATGGAGTGTTACATGCACACGGTAGTGTGTGTGTGGTAGGAATACACAAACAGAGAAGACACCACATGGCTCTTATGGTGAGACAACAATCTTGATCGCAGGGGCTGGGGCAATGCATTCAACTTGTGAAGCTGATGTAGAAGCAGCACCTTCTTGCTCTAGCTGCCCATTGACTTGAGAAGCCAATGGAGTGGTAGTAACCTCTTCTTCCTTCAGAGGGGCCATGCCTTGGGGAGTCGACGAGCCACCAGTAGCTTGTTTGTTTGCAGCTGCTTGTATTGTTTGTTTTGCAATTTCCACTCTCTCTTCTTTGGGAAGCCGAAGCTGCACTCTCTGCTGCCTCTCTGCATATGTCTCCAGCCCTGCATGCGACATTAGGAGTGATATGTAGGTGAGGCACTCCCCACCGGAGCCAAGGCTTTTGGCGTGCAGGTAACCCCTGCATCTACCAGCAGAGAAACAGAGCATCTCAATCCATACACCTTTGATTACTTCCCACATCTTGTCATCACCAAATCGCGTCAACTCTTGAGCTAGAATCCATGAGTCTTGAATAAAACCTTCTGCTGACTCTGCCTTGCTAATTATCTTCAGGGTAAGTGCTCTTTCATCCAGCTGTGATAGATCATCATCATCATCTCGGAGGATGGCCTCGAGTTCATTGTAAGCAACTGTGAACAAATTCCTTCTGCTGCCAGGCAACAACATCTCTGGATTAGCAAACAACAGATGCATCATGTAGTTGGAGATCTGTCTACACATCCTGGCACACTCAGAGTCAGGAGATGTGCCCTTGCTGTAGTAGAAGCAAAAATCTGTGGCCACATGCCAGAGAATGGTGCTCTCGTCCAAGGGCTTCTCTATACTCCCAAGCAGGACTTCTCTTCCATTGCGCTCAAGTGCCCACTGGCCTCGGCTGTCACTGAACCTCCAATAGCTCTCAACATCTGTTATATGGCTCATCCATCGAGCCTTAACATGTTCACGAACCAGCATTGTAATGTCTTCAGATGAGTGACAGTCCCTCAATCCAAAATAAGTGTCAAGCAAACCTTTGCACTGAAAGAATTCTGCGATGCCCATTAGCCTTGTGTGCCTTCTATTATGAGCTAAGAATCCTATAAGGCTGTGTTGGGCTAGCCCGTCAGACCACTTCGTGTTGTACCATCCCACTGTAAACAAAGACAAAATCTCCACGAAGTATGTGATGTACAATAGTATAAATGTAACCTTGATGTCGCTTCCCCTATAAGCCTTTTTGTGGCTGCTGTGGAAGAGGCCGATGGACATGATCGGCAACAGTACATTAAGAAGCACTGTAAGGACAGAGAAGATATTTCCACAATCTGGCCCGGTTCTGTTTCTATCATCCATATGTGTATCCTTGGTATAAATAAGATCAAAAGTATCAGAGAGCCCTACACGAAGGGCCTTGTAAATGGTTTTCTTGTCCAGCAACCAAAAGGATATGAATGTAATGAGACGCTCACCATAGACATATGCATAGTCTACAAATAATTTGTCGGGAGTAGAGAGATGCTTCTTGTGTGATGATCGACTATCAGAATTGATGCTGGGGGACTTCTGTTCTGTTGCACAAAACTCCGTGCTTTTTGTATGTACTCTTCAAGCTCAACTTCTCTTTTCGCGGTATTTGTCCTTGGGGCAGGATGGAAAGTAGTGACAATGCTATTAAAGCTAGCCCTTTTTAGAGCCTGGCTTATTGAAGCATTTGAAAATACCAATGATGAAAAGTAGAATTGCTGCAGCTAGTAACCTCTTATCAGCAGACGATGACCATGACTTGAAAAACACGTAGATGGCCACGGCGACCTAAGGACGAATTTCATTGATCAAAAGAATTAGTGCTAGAGGTTGTAGCATACCCTGTACGTTGTAATTTGCAAATGATAAAATTAATAAATTCAGTTTGTTCTTTGTTTCTCACCTGACCCACGGCAGTTAGAACGTGACGGGTCCATAGTTCGTTGTCTTCGATGTTGTAAGCAGAGATGTTGATCTATCCACCGAGGTGCATGAGCAAGATAGGTGCCCATAACACCTCAAGGTCATGGTTGCCATTTACAGAAGTGTACAGTAACTTCCTTTGGAGACTGAAGAGGGTTGCGAGGGCATATATAGCTAGAGCGTCTCCGCCTAGGTATGCCAGCCATATGCTAAATTTGAACAAGGGCCGGTTATTTTTCTTACGGCCGCTGGCGAACATGGCAAGGTAGCACTGGACGCTGAGGCTGCCTAAGACAAGGATGCACGCTGCCACTCTTCCCACCATCGCACCGCGCTTGAGAGGAGGACCATTTGCTGCTTGCTTTCGATCACTTCCTCTTTCAGTTCCATTCTTTTTGGTGTGTGTGGTTAGGCACCATCATCGTCCTAGACTATATATATCCCAAGCTGCACTTATGTGACTTTCTCTGTGGAACTTATGAGTTCGTACTACGAGATTGACAATATAGTGTTCAGCTGGTCACATAAACCAGCTGATAAGACAAGTCGGTTGGTTTGTTGTAAGAGAAAAATACTGTTCGAATGGCTGATAAGTTCGGCTCATAAGACAAGCGAATAGGACGTAGGTAAGGTAGGGGACAAACAGCCGTGGAACTTATAGCTGCAGAGCGCCAGACTGAACACATTTATGGAGGCCTAACAAACCGGACCATTGATTTTGAAAGACATGCAAGGACTATCTATTGGTTAGTCAATGCAAATTGCAATACGCGGCTTGCTTCCCGCCCATCATTTCTACAAACTACAGTCTACAGCATCATGAACAAACTTGTCACCCCACAGACAGTTAACATACCATTTGCTGCTTGCTTGTCGATCACTTCCTCTTTCAGTTCCACTCTTTTTGGTGTGTGTGGTTAGGCACCATCATCGTCCTAGACTATATATATCCCAAGCTCCACTTATGTGACTTTCTCTGTGGAATTTATGAGTTCGTACTACGAGTTGGACAATATAGGTAAGGTAGGGGACAAACAGCCATGGAACTTATAGCTGTGGACCGCCAGACTGGACACACTTATTTATGGAGACCTAACAATCCGGTCCATTGATTTCAAAAGACTTGCATGCAAGGACTCTCCATTGTTTGGTCAATGCAGACTGCAATACACAGCTTGGCTTCCCGCCCATCATTTAAGGAAACTACAGTCTACAGCATCATGAACAAACTTGTCATTCCACAGGCAGTTAGCATACCATGTGATTTCACAGGGACTTACGGGTCGAGCTAGATCCCGACGAAATGCATTGTTACTCACGACTTCTCATGGACTCCATCCATTCCAAATTACAAGTCGCTTTGACCCTGTTGGTGCGTAGAAAAATTGATGCTAAAAAAATTCAAAGCAACTTATAATTTGAAACGGATGGAGTAGAAATTACAATATGTATGTAATGATTATTACATCTTACTTTTTACTATTACAAATTGCAGGCTCCATGTTAATCCTCACCAAACGCACTAAAAAGGAAAAATTCTACAATTTCTCACAATAATCAGAAAGATCTGGGCATCAAATTGGTAGGCCTTATCAAAATAACCATCGGATATATATATATATATATTATAAGCTTTCTACATCATTATGCACCAATGCAATTATCATTTAAAACTTAAAATACGGCCACAAATTAAAATAATAACCTAAATCGTGTCACATGTTTAGGGCTCTTCCATGGCCCGTCCTACCGCGGGGTTATAGTAGACTTACCAGCAAAGCCAAAAGTAAAGTTGGAAAAGGTGTAGTTCAAGTAGCGCAGGAGCTTCTAGTTAAGAAACTTGGTGATTTATCTCCAACTTTGGAACTATCTGCTGCTGAACAGTTTGAACAATTTGCACAACACCTCAATCGTCAACTCACTAAGGCAAATATGGAAGCCATCCAAGCACTGATCGAGCATGGACAACAACCAAAAAAGAAGGCAACATAGACCCATTCAAAGTATATCATCGGAGATGACCAAATGGCTTGAGTTCTTTCCTTCTAGGTGTTCACATCATGTGCTAAGCTGCAGCTCTGCTCCTTTCTAGAGAAAACAAGCTAGTGGATCCGTGGCTGCGTCTTCAGAGCAAAGGGTATCTAGCGGGTGCTGCTTTCTAGGGATCAAAGTCAGTTGGCTTCCTTGCTGTTCTGGCTTTATTAGTTACCAGATGTCCTTAGTCTGTGTTTTGTGCATGTTGCTAACAGAGTCGATGTTAGAGTGAGTGAAGTTGGTAGTTTGGTTTTGTTGTTTTTGACTGAGTTGTTTATAGTGTTGCCTTGTGCGCTTAGAAGTTGTTTAAGTTGTAGTAGTCGGACTTAGTGTTTGTTGTTGGTTGTATTCTAGTTTGGTGGTTTTTGGGCCCGGTTTCCACTCAAAAAACTGGACCAACATCTTTTTTTGTTCTTCTTCTAATAAAAATTGCGGCAAAGCTTTTGCCGTCCTTTCTAAAAAAATCTCAATTTCATCGGCAACAACTCAGGTGAAGAACCAATTCGACTCATCCTTTTCCCAACCGGCCCCAACACAGGTATGTGCCCTTCCATATGGTCCTTCCTATCACCGGGTAACCATGCCTATCAATCTCAATTTCTTCGCTAAAAAAATAAATCTCAATTTCACCGGCAACAATTCTGGTGAAGAACCAATTCGACAGTTCATCCTGTCCCCGTACTGCCCCAACGCAGGTACATGCTCTTCCATGGTCCTTCCTGCCGGAGGTAAACCAGGCATAACTGTCTAACTTTCTTCGGCAGCAACTCTGGTAAACCAATTTGATGGTTCATCCTGTTGCCGAACTGCCCCAACATAGGTAACCACGATCACCTTAACTAAGAATCAGAGTTGGGAAAAAAAGGACTTTCGACATTAGAATAGCTATTATTAATAAAAACATCTTTGGACTGGCATCCAGAGGAGGTTGCCAGGTCAGAAACTTTGAGTCGGAGGAGGCAGGTATGGTGATGGGCCTCGGCGCCGATGGACCTATGGATGTGCCATGTCGACACTAGGCGACATCTCAGGAAGGATTGGGACTGGGGCGAGCTACTCCCTACCTCAACCAGCGACCAGTAGAAAAGCAGAACATCGTAATGTATACCTTGGAGGAAATTTAATTATCCAATACGAATAACTGAGACCATGATAACAATGGAACACATCAACAACATTCAGACCAAACTTCTACTCCTATCAATATATGTGCTATCTATAATTTTTTATGCAACAGTACAACAGCACAGGCAAGCATAACGTGCAGGATAGCAAAAACAAGGAGTACTGAAGTAGTATCTTCTGCAGCATACAAGTTACAAGATAGCAAAAAGGATGACAGAAGTGGTTGTCTCTAGGAGATAACAACTTGGACCTGGGCAGATGCACCAGCAGCTCTTTCCATCCTACGACGTTCCATGTTCCGAGCAGCCTCTTCTATTTCCTTTTTCATAGCTTTTATCCTCACAATGTGCTGCCTCGCCTCTTTCGGCAGCCGAAGCTGCACCCTCTGCTGCCTCTCTGCATATGTCTCCAGCCCTGCGTGCGACATTAGGAGTGATATGTAGGAGAGGAACTCCCCACCAGAGCCAAGGCTTTTGGCATGCAGGTGACCCCTGCATCTGCCAGCAGAAAAACAGAGCATCTCGATCCATACATCTTTGATTATTTCCCACATTTTGTTCTCATCATCAAATCGCATCAACTCTTGAGCTAGAATCCATGAATCCTGCATGAAACCTTTTGGTAACTTTCCCTTGTTAATTATCCTTAGCTTAAGTCCTCTTTCATCTAGCGGTGATAGAGCATCATTGAAGGACCGAGAGTGGCGACCAGAGGGGGGGGGGTGAATGGGAGCCTAAAATTTTTTTTGCAAAAATATTTAGGCCACTGTCCCAAACTCACCGCCAAACACCAAATGCAAAACCGTGATGTCCTCGACCCTTTAAAGAGGGTGGATGTTCCCTAGGAACACAGCGGGACACCTCAAAATAAATGGAATATGAATTGAAATTTGGAACGATCACAAAATAGCTCAAGGTAGCGAGACAAAGAAGTGGGCCAGAAATTCTTGTCGGAAATTCTATGCAAACAAGAACAGCAGCATGATAGACACACCGTGAGCACTTCAACCAAGAATCATTAGCTGAAAAACAAATTAAGCACTGTTGCTCGAAAGAGACATTCTCAAAGTCTTGGCAAGCCACGTGATCACCTGCAAGTGCTAGATCCAAGTGCCAAATACTAGTACGTACTAGTTCTTCCAATTTCTAATCAATAGCAACACGCGCAGGTTACCAAGCAAATCAATGGAACAAAGGAACAGTGCTGGGAGACAGCTGTTGCTTGTCTACTGCTTGAAAGCAGCGCTGCTGCTGCTAGCGATCGAACAGAGAGCTGCACCGGTGATTGATCTGCACACCACCGTGAAAGCCGACGGAAAGAACGAATTCAGCAGGGGAACCAGCGGGTTCTGCACCGCTCGGCCCTTGACCAACACGGAGAAGCGTCAGACCTCGTGCGCGTCGGAGGGACTCCAGGCCAGGGGCAAGCGCCGCTCTGCAGAGCTCGCTCGGTGTCTGAACACCGGCGTTGGTAACGCTGCTACTGGACTCCACTGGAGGAGCGATTCCCTATGACAAACACTGAAGAACAGAGACACGACATCGTTCGAACAGACAAAACCAGCAGCCACAAAATCGACGAAATCCGACTCAAATCAAAACAAATCGTCCCCAGATTTCGCACAGGTGAAATTCATGTAGCTACAAACTCATCCCCAAGAAATCATCGCCTGAGATTCACTCAAACTCCGGAAAATTCAGATCGTAGCTATGAACACGGAAAAATCGCCCGAAAAGAAAATCCCGGATTTCTCTGTGCTCAAGTGGAATTGGTTCGAATCACTCATAGAGCAGCTTCATCACTTGTTCTTGCACAGATCAAACCAAGAAAAACGAATCGAAACGACCTCAGATTCCCGAATCGAGAGATGAGCACGAGAAGAGAAAAACGCACAGAAAAAGACCACGAAAATCACAGACAATATGATTAATCCCGGAGGAGACAAGGAGGATTCGGGACCTCCTTTCCCAATCAAAATCTCAGCAAATACAATCACCAAATTTTAGTTGTGTGACCTCTCTCACATGAACACTAGGGGAGGGAGAAAAAACTAGGAGAGAAAGGGAAAAATGAAAATGGGAGAGGTGAAGGGGTAAGAGAGCTCCCCCACCATACTTATCGACCGGGCTTATTTTATTTTTCCAGTTTTGCCCTTACTTGACACTGAGCGTACTACCTAGCCCAAGGACATTGTAGTACAACTCCACCGAGCCGGACAGATATTTTGATCCGACGGCCACCGCGCCTTCTCACCGGTAGCTTCGCCTCGACGCGACCTCCCCGATGCCGCCACGTGCCGTCCGTCCGCCTCGGGACCTCCGCCCGGTTTTTGTGGCTCAACCCGAGAAACCGCCGGGTGGTTTTGAGGCCCAAACCACCGAAACCCTCCACCGTTGGTTTTGAGGCCCAAACCAACAAACCGGCCCTTGTCCTTGCACTTGTCGAAGCCAAGTGCCAGAACGCGATCCCACCCGGCGATTCCGAGTCCCTCGGTCCAAGTCTCGATCGTCCCCGCCCTTTCACCGCTCGGTCCATTCGGCGCGGCGCCATCACTTGACCTTCACCTCGCCGTCGGCCCACCGCCTCCATGCTCGACACACCGCACAACGCAAGTCAAGGTACATGTGGAACTCGTGGCTTTCACCACCATCAGTAGCACCCCATCCGAGATGCTAGTAGTTGAATCAATCACTCATCATCACAATTGAACCACAAGTATAAACCTTGTGTTCGCAATCTCCCCCTTGATGAGTGCATTGTTCAACACCAACACACCACGGCTGAGAAAAAGAAATAGAAGAAGAAGAAGAAAAGAAGAAAGCTCACCAAACGACCAAAAGCCAAAGAGAAGCCAAATGGGGTCATTTGAAGCAAGCACAACTTGGTCCCCAAAGACATGGGCAACGGCTCGACACAACCAAGCAAAACATGACTAGCCCTCAAGAAAAGGCAGCAAATTGGGCTCAACACCGCTAGCCAAGCAAGAAGGGCTCAACACATCTAGCAAGAAGCAATGCAAACAACTCCCCCTGAGCAAATGCATATATGAGTGCACACAATCTTCTCCCCTTCTCCCTTTGAGAACTAGTCTCACCCTCTGAGAAGACAACCAAATAAGACATGTCAAGTGACTCCCCCTTGACATAAGCATGTAATGTGTCAGGCATGTGTGTGTGTGTCAAAATTTCTCCCCCTTGTTGAATAATGCACACAGCAAGCCTAAAATGCAATGACATGCACAAATGCAGAAGCTTTAGGTATATAGCAATCAGAGTGAAAAGATGCTCTATCCGGTAAAATAAGTGAGTAAGGCATCATCAGACAAGTGCTAGCATATGCTCAAACTGATCAAGTGATACGAAATATGAAGTGTAAGCAGTTTTGAACAGATTGTAAATTCTTCAGAAAGGGGTTCACCACAAAAGATAGCACTTAGCAAATGTAAGCTGGAGATCAACCTAGTGCTAGTCATGTGTAAACAAGGTGAACTACCCCAAACCATGGTCACACATCATGTCAAAGACCTCAAACTTGTCAATTTTATCAGATTTTCAGAGTTGGCAGCAAATTACAAGTATTAGTCGAGCACGTGTGTGCGAGAGGTTATCCGTACTGTCAAGCCTAACTTTTCAACCAAGCAGAGCCTATGTCAAAAGACAATCAGGAGCTCAAAGCAATGGTTTCGGTCATCCACTACAAGGCTCAAGTTCATCCAAATGTGCAATTGGAAGCAGTCTTAATACCTTGATGTGGGACAATACGGACCCATCTCGATCTTTTCATTCAACTTAATTAGATTTCAGATTTTAGCACAAGTAAAGTATCTAAGCAAGTGTGGGACTCAAAGCATGAGATATAGTAACCAAGCATGCACAATATAGCATAAAGGGATCTCAACATCCTACACATGCTAGTTACCATCTCAAGCGGTGAACATTTTCAATTTCAAGTAAGTTTAAACAAGTTCACATTAGAAAATTATGCTCAACTCATAACATGTAGCGGATGATCAATGAGAGCCTAAGTCGACAAGCACCACAAAGTACTCACATGGCATACTAACAAGAGCATAGTTTCATTCCAAGTGTTATATACATGAAGCTCAAAATGCAAGTATATCACAAAATGCAATGCAAATGCACTATCATACAAAGACAAAACAAAATCTAGACTACAACGTAAACTGAAACTAGTGTACAACAAACAAAGTGCTTCCCTCCTCTAAAAAAGGGAAACACACACCCAGTTCACCTCGCAAGCGAGCAAAAGTCGCTTGATCGAGGGGCTTAGTGAGAAGATCTGCAAGCTGATCCTGGGTGGCTACGTGATGCAACTCAATGTCGCCTTTCTCTTGATGATCACGAAGAAAGTGAAAGCGAACATCTATGTGCTTGGTCTTGGAGTGAAGTACTGGGTTCTTAGCAACACCGATGGCACTAGTACTATCACACAAAGAAAGGCACTCTAGAGAACTCAAGATCAAAATCACGTAGGGTGGCTATCATCCAAAGCAAATTGGGAACAACAAGCGGCAAAGCAAACATACTCAGGCTTCGTGGTGGATTGTGCAACACTAGACTGCTTATGGGATGACCAAGACACAAGGGACGAACCCAAAAACGACAAGTCCCCGACGTGGACTTCCTATCTAAGCGGCAAACCAAAGAAAATCAGCATCCGAATAACCGCAAAAGAGAGCGAGGAAGAAGCGTAGAATACCAAAGTCCAAACTCGGGGGTAAACCGGAGGTACCTCATGACGCCGCTTCACCGCTTGACGGTGAGATGTGCGTGGGGGAAGCCTGAAAGCGTCTTGCAGAGGCATACAAAGAAATCAGTATGTCGGGTCTTGTCGCCGTTAGGTACAAAGAACGATCCGATCATACTCCGGTACTCCTTCTGATCGACTGCTTCTCCATCCTCATCGGCGTCGAGGGCCGTCGTAGTCGACATAGGCGTCGAAAGAGGCTTGGCCTCGCCCATGTCAAACTTCTTCAGGACGTCCTTTGTGTACTTGCCTTGATGCACAAATGTCCCATCCCGTGTTTGCTTGATTTGAAGGCCGAGGAAGAAGGTCAACTCGCCCATCAAGCTCATCTCAAACTCCCTGCTCATGAACTCTGCAAACTTGGCATTCAAAGCATGAGAAGAGCCACCAAAGATAATATCATCCACGTATATCTGAACCAAGAGAAGGTCACTGCCTTGCTTGAGGAGAAACAAAGTCTTATCTACCGATCCCATCCTAAACCCTTTCTTAAGCAAAAAGGTTTTCAGCCTATCATACCACGCTCTAGGGGCTTGCTTAAGACCATACAAAGCTTTGTGCAACTTGAAGACATGGTTAGGATACTTAGGATTTTCAAAGCCCGGGGTTGCCTAACATACACTTCCTCCTCTATATACCCGCTCGTAAAAAGCGCTCTTGACATCCATCTGAAACAACTTAAAGCCCTTAGCGGCAGCGAACGCTAACAGAATACGGATTGCCTCTAAGCGAGCTACAGGAGCGAAGGTTTCCTCAAAGTCTATCCCCTCTTTCTGGCAATACCCTTGAGCAACAAGTCTAGCCTTATTCCTAACAACCACCCCATCTTCACTCTGCTTGTTCTTAAACACCCACTTTGTACCTATGGGATGACACTGAGGTGGAGGAACTAAGACCCGACTTGGTTTCTCTCAAAGTTCTCTAACTCCTCATGCATAGCATTAACCCAATCAGGATCGAGATAAAGCTTGTCCAACATCTCGGGGCTCAAAAGAAGCAACAAATGCGTAATGAGCGAAGTGAGAGATGTGATATGACCCGACCGCGTGACTCGCCGGTCAATATCGCCGATCATCGCCCGAAGCGGGGTGGCGACGCCGAATGTGTCGAGGTGCCTCTCTGGAAGAGGTCGCCTCCCCCTCGGCGGCAGGTGGGTGCCTCCTCAGTGCGCCGGGCGCAGCCGAGGAAGCTGCTCGAATGGTCCCCAAGAAGTGGAAGTAGAGGGGTCTGGACCGTGAGCTGAAGTAGTCGTCGCAGGCTCGATAGGGGCAGCCGGTGGAGTCGGCTCGGGATCACCCCAATCGGCGTCGTCCTGCTCCTCCTCCACAAAAATGCTTTCACCAAGCTCTTCATCACCTGCACACTCAAAGACAGGGGTTGTACAAGGCATAGTTTCATCGAATGTGACCTCGCAGGTCTCTACAACACGGTTAGTTTCAAGGTTAAGTACTCGATAAGCTCTAGAATGCAAAGCATAACCAAGAAAGATACCGTCGGAGGACCTGGACTCAAACTTGTCCAAATTACCTTGTTTCAAGATGAAGCACTTACACCCAAACACCCTGAAATGACTCACCTTGGGTAACCTCCCAAATCGCAACTCATAAGAAGTTTTCTTCGTAAAAGCACGGAGAAAGATACGATTGGAAACATGACAAGCTGTGTTGATTGCTTCGGCCCAAAACCTCCTAGGAGTCCTATGCTCATCGAGCATCGTCCCTAGCCATCTCAACAAGGGTCCGATTCTTGCGCTCAACAATACCATTTTGTTGCGGGACGTAAGGTGAAGAAAAAAACTGTGCTCAAGACCCAAAGACTTGCAAAAAGTTTCAAAATGAGTATTCTTGAATTCTCGTGCCATTGTCACTGCGAATAGCTCTCATGGCATTCTTAGGGAACTCATTTCTCAACCGAAGAATCAAATCTCGAGCATGTGAAAAAGCCTCATCCTTACTCTCCATGAAAAACACCCAAGAGTACCTCGAAAAGTCATCCACAATCACTAGCACATACCACTTCCCACCTTCTGACCGAACCCGAGCTGGACCAACTGTGTCCATGTGAAGTAGCTCGCCGGGTTCCTTGGTCATGATTTGATTCACAGGTGAGTGAGAAGCGGCTACCATCTTCCCATGACGACAAGGGTGGCAAACAAGATCCTTCTCAAATTTCAACTTGGGCAATCCTTGGATTAAGCCAAGTGAGCTCAACCTAGAAAGAAGGTCAAAGCTCAAATGACCAAGTCTCCCCGTGCCACTTCCAAAGCTCGAAGAGGATCCGCCACCAAACAAATGGGAAGAGCCAAAAGAGTGAGAAAAGTCAGCTCGAAAGACACGGCCAAAAGGGACAATCCGACACACAAGATCTCCCTGAGAGTCAAGAACTCGAGAAAAACCATGTTTAAAGCGCACTTCAAAACCGTCCTCAAGGAGTTGCGAAACAGAGCAAATTGAAATGCAAGTTCGAGACCAAAGCAACATCCTTGAGAACAAAACTCGTTAACCCGAATGGTTCCACGAGACCACTTTACCTTTGCTATTATCCCCGAATGTGATGTACTCCTTGTGTTGCACGGGGGTCAAGGCTGGAGAACCATTTTGAACTTCCGGTCATGTGGCGCGAACATCCGGAATCAATGAGCCATATGTTCTCCAAACCTCCATCCTACATCAATAGAAAGACATAGGATGAGCAAATGGCACACCACTGGGGTTAGTAAACTGAGAAGGATACCAGTGATGCATCATTTGCCCTGAAAAAGTGTTAGGAAAAACACCAAACATGCCATGTCCCATTTGAGAGAAGCGATCACCACGAGAGGGAAAACGTGGTCCGCTAGAACTGTGGGACACAAAAGCACCGCCACGAGGTTCATAGTCATATTGACCATGACCCGAACCTCGCCGTGCACGACCACCACGTGGTCTCGCAGCCTGAGGCCTAGCACCTTGAGGCATTGCACCTCTAGGCCTAGCAGTGCGCCTCTGAACAGGCGGTACATGTACACCATGGGGAGGACGGTACATGTTCCGGCTGTTCAACTCATACTCACGCCTCTCATCTCTCTTCCTCCTAAAGCAAAACTCAACCAAGTGACCATCTCTATGGTAATACTCACAAAGTGGTACACCTCTCTCTTAGGTGTTTGGCTCACTTTCTTGTGGGTATGGTTCACTCTTGGAGGTGGCTTGGCTTTGGGAAGGGGTTCCTCGAGAGATGGAAGGGAGTGTGTCAAGTGGGTTCCTTAGGTGGTTCGGTTTTGGAATCCACACTTGTTTCTGGGGGTGAGCTCTTGGAGGTTCTTCAAACACTCCATCTTTGGTGAGAGGCATAAGTGGCTTAGGTGGAGTGATTTTGAGTAGCTTGGGAGTAGTGGAAGGTTTTTCACTCGGAGGCACACCACTAAACTCACCAACTTTGCCATAAAGATCATCACCCTTCCCACCTAAAGCAAAGCCTAATCCCGGTCCACCAATTCCCCTCCTGAATTGGTTGACCATCATGCCAAGTTGCGGCTCACTGCAAGACACCCAGCTCAAGATGGTCCGAAGGTATGTGTTTTCTTCCTCGATACGCACCTTGTCATGCCGACAGTTGGCAATCTCCAGCTCCAAACCCTCACAAAGAACACACTTAACCACACTAGTGCTATCTGAATTGGTCTTCTCAAACAAGGCAAGCTTGGCATTCTTCTCTCCAGCAACTCAGATTGCAAGTCCGAGCAAGACTTGCACGCACCCAACAAGACAAATTGAAGCACGGACGTTATCAAACTCATCAACTAACTCAGCATACTTGGACTGCAGACTAGCAAGATCAGCCATGTAAACGCTACAAAACTCACAGTCTGGCTCGTCAGACACTATGGGAGTGTTCTTAACTAGCTCAAGCTCCTTAAGCGCATCTTCTAGCTTAGCCTTGTACTCTTTTCTATCACTAGCAGCACGCTTAAGCAACTTATCTTGACGAAGCAAAGTAGCAGTTAAGTCATCAACCTCAGCGACAAGAGCATCGAAGGAAGGTGATACCTTAGATGTGTCGTCGTCGTCGCCGGGAGCATCGCCCTTGCCGTCCTCCACCTCATCACCAAGTGCCATGGTGCAGAAGCCTCCGTGGGTGGAGTCGGCGAAGAAGCAGAGTCCGTTCAGCTTGTCCTCGACCTTCCTCTCGGACTCGTCGTCGCTCGAAGAGGAGGAAGCATGCTCGTCGTCGGAGTCGAGGTCGCTGAGGGAGGCGAGGAAGGCGCGCTCTTTCGCCTTGAACTTCTTCACGAACTTGCGCTTCATCGCTTCCTTGTCAAAGCCTCCCTTGGACTTGTGCTTGCCGGAGGTGTACTCGCGCTTCTCCTTGTGCTTGTCGGAGGTGGACTTGCCGAAGGAGTGCTTGTTCCGCTTGGGACAGTTGGCGACGAAGTGGTCAGGGTCGCCACATCCATAGCATCCATCCTTCGGTCCACCACGACGGCGGTTCAAGCGGTTGTTGTGGAACCGCGAGAACCGGCTGATGACGAGAGCCAGCTCATCGTCTCCGAGCACGTCCAACTGCTCCTCTGTCACTGTGATCAAGGAAGACAAGGCAAACATCGCGAGAGGGGGTTAGCGGAAGAACTAGAGACACCTTTTGTACGACACGAGCGCCATAGTCGGAGCAGAGGGGTTGCGGATCTTGGCATGGGTCTGGTTGTCGATCTCACTCGACTTGAGCTTGCTGAACAGCTCATCTACCGTGAGAGTGGCGTAGTTGGGTGACTCAACCAAGGCCTGAAACTTCGAATCCCAAACCCTCCGATCCAGGGCGTGTAGTAACTTGAGAGCCCTCTCATGATCATCATAGGGTAGCTGAGCCCCTGTTTGCTCGCATCTTGTTCTAAATCGATTGAAAGCGAGAAAACATCGAATCGATGGTCTCACCATCCAACTGAGTGAAATTCTCATACTCACGCTTGTATGTTTCAAAGAGTCTGGTCTTAACTTGGGGAGTCCCCTCGTGATAGCTCTGAAGCTTCACCCAGATCTCTCGAGCGGTAGTATAGTGAGAAACTCGTTCAAACTCAGAAGGAGAGAGACTCGAAAAGAGAGCATTACGAGCTTTGCTATTTGCATCGTGTTGATCCATTTGTTCTTGGCCAACACGAGCGGGAAGAACAACATAATCCAAATTCTCGCAAATGTCCCAAACTTCGTGCACCAAGACTTTGGAGATACGCCGACATGCGAATCTTCCAATAAGGATAATTCGATCCATCGAACATCGGCGGTTTTCCCGAACCGCGCTCCATGTCGCCTTCTAGCGGATCACGAACCGATTAAGGTGGAATGATCCTTAACCGGCTCTGATACCAATTGAAGGACCGAGAGTGGCGACCAGAAGGGGGGGGGGTGAATGGGAGCCTAAAATTTTTTTTGCAAAAATATTTAGGCCACTGTCCCAAACTCACCGCCAAACACCAAATGCAAAACCGTGATGTCCTCGACCCTTTAAAGAGGGTGGATGTTCCCTAGGAACACAATGGGACACCTCAAAATAAATGGAATATGAATTGAAATTTGGAACGATCACAAAATAGCTCAAGGTAGCGAGACAAAGAAGTGGGCCAGAGAAATTCTTGTCGGAAATTCTATGCAAACAAGAACAGCAGCATGATAGACACACCGTGAGCACTTCAACCAAGAATCATTAGCTGAAAAACAAATTAAGCACTGTTGCTCGAAAGAGACATTCTCAAAGTCTTGGCAAGCCACGTGATCACCTGCAAGTGCTAGATCCAAGTGCCAAATACTAGTACGTACTAGTTCTTCCAATTTCTAATCAATAGCAACACGCGCAGGTTACCAAGCAAATCAATGGAACAAAGGAACAGTGCTTGGGAGACAGCTGTTGCTTGTCTACTGCTTGAAAGCAGCGCTGCTGCTGCTCGCGATCGAACAGAGAGCTGCACCGGTGATTGATCTGCACACCACCGTGAAAGCCGACGGAAAGAACGAATTCAGCAGGGGAACCAGCGGGTTCTGCACCGCTCGGCCCTTGACCAACACGGAGAAGCGTCAGACCTCGTGCGCGTCGGAGGGACTCCAGGCCAGGGGCAAGCGCCGCTACTGCCGAGAGCTCTCGCTCGGTGTCTGAACACCGGCGTTGGTAACGCTGCTACTGGACTCCACTGGAGGAGCGATTCCCTACGACAAACACTGAAGAACAGAGACACGACATCGTTCGAACAGACAAAACCAGCAGCCACAAAATCGACGAAATCCGACTCAAATCAAAACAAATCGTCCCCAGATTTCGCACAGGTGAAATTCATGTAGCTACAAACTCATCCCCAAGAAATCATCGCCTTGAGATTCACTCAAACTCCGGAAAATTCAGATCGTAGCTATGAACACGGAAAAATCGCCCGAAAAAAAAAAAATCCCGGATTTCTCTCGTGCTCAGGTGGAATTGGTTCGAATCACTCATAGAGCAGCTTCATCACTTGTTCTTGCACAGATCAAACCAAGAAAAACGAATCGAAACGACCTCAGATTCCCGAATCGAGAGATGAGCACGAGAAGAGAAAAACGCATTTAAAAAAGACCACGAAAATCACGCACAATATGATTAATCCCGGAGGAGACAAGGAGGATTCGGGACCTCCTTTCCCAATCAAAATCTCAGCAAATACAATCACCAAATTTTAGTTGTGTGACCTCTCTCACATGAACACTAGGGGAGGGAGAAAAAACTAGGAGAGAAAGGGAAAAATGAAAATGGGAGAGGTGAAGGGGTAAGAGAGCTCCCCCACCATACTTATCGACCGGGCTTATTTTATTTTTCCAGTTTTGCCCTTACTTGACACTGAGCGTACTACCTAGCCCAAGGACATTGTAGTACAACTCCACCGAGCCGGACAGATATTTTGATCCGACGGCCACCGCGCCTTCTCACCGGTAGCTTCGCCTCGACGCGACCTCCCCGATGCCGCCACGTGCCGTCCGTCCGCCTCGGGACCTCCGCCAGGGTTTTGTGGCTCAACCCAGAAACCCGCCGGGTGGTTTTGAGGCCCAAACCACCGAAACCCTCCACCGTTGGTTTTGAGGCCCAAACCAACAAACCGGCCCTTGTCCTTGCACTTGTCGAAGCCAAGTGCCAGCAACGCGATCCCACCCGGCGATTCCGAGTCCCTCAGTCCAAGTCTCGATGCGTCCGCCCTTTCACCGCTCCCGGTCCATTCGGCGCGGCGCGCCATCACTTGACCTTCACCTCGCCGTCGGCCACCGCCTCCATGCTCGACACCTGCACAACGCAAGTCAAGGTACATGTGGAACTCGTGGCTTTCACCACCATCAGTAGCACCCCATCCGAGATGCTAGTAGTTGAATCAATCACTCATCATCACAATTGAACCACAAGTATAAACCTTGTGTTCGCAATCATCGTATCGGAGGACGGCCTCGAGTTCATGATAAGCAACTGTGAACAGATTCTTTCTACTGCCAGGCAACAACATCTCTGGATTAGCAAACAGTAGATGCATCATGTAGTTGGAGATTTGTCTACACATCCTGGCACATTCAAAATCATAAGATGTGCCCTTCTTATGGAAGCAAAAATCCGTGGCCACATGCCAGAGAATGATGCTTTCGTCCAAGGGCTTATCTATACTCCCCAGAAGGATTTCTTCACCGCCATTGCGCTCAAGTGCCCACCGGCCTCTGCTGTCGCTGAACCTCCAATAGCTCTCGATATCTGCTATGTGACTCATCCATCCGGCCTTAACATGTTCATGTACCAACATTGTAATGTCTTTGGAGGAGTGACAGGACCTCAAGCCAAAGTATGTGTCAAGCAAACCTTTGCACTGAAAGAATTTTGCGATGCCCATTAGGCTTGTGTGCCTTCTGTTAAAAGCAAAGCATCCTAGAAGGCTATGCTGGGCAACCCCATCTGGCCACACAAGACCAACAATCCAAAAATCTGTAACAATGGATGAAATCTCCAAAAAGTATGTGATATACAATAATATAAATGTAACCGTGATGTCGCTTCCCCTATAAGCCTTTTTGTGACTGCTGTGGAAGAGGCCGATGGGCACGATGGGCAATAGGAGATTAAGAAGCCATGTGAGGAAAGAAAAGAAAAAAATCACCATCTGGCATGGTTCTGTTTCTATCATCCCCATGCCATTCCTTGGTATAAAAAAGATCGAAAGTTGTAGAGAGCCCTACCCTTAGGGCCCCGTAAGTGGTTTTCTTGTCCAGCAACCATAATCTACAAATAGTTTGTCCGGTATAGAGAGTTGATCCCTGTGTGATAATCGCCTACCAGAATCCAATGCTGGAGGATTTTTGTTCAATTGCACAAAACTCCGTGCTTCTCGAGCCAGATCGACTTTATCCTCGCAAGGAGGGAGGATAGACATGCTTGCTTTGATTGTAAGGTGTTACCCGGGGAGTGTGTTGTCCCTCAGCACAAGCTTGTGGTGGCGGACTTTCGCTTTCGGGTATGTGTCCACCGGGACAAACGGGCCAAGATTGCGAGAACGAAGTGGTGGAAGCTTAGAGGGGAAGCAGCGCAAACGTTTAAGGAGAGGATGATAAGCGAGGGGCCTTGGGAAGAAGGAGAAGATGCAGATGACATGTGGCTAAGGATGGCAACATGTGTTCGGAAGGTGGCTTCGGAAGTATTTGGCATGAGTAGGGGAGGCAAACGGAAGCGAAAAGACACCTGGTGGTGGAATGACGAGGTGCAAAAGGCTATTAAGGAGAAGAAGGAGTGTTTTAAGCGCCTCCACCATGACAAGAGTGCAGCCAACATCGAGAGCTATAAAATAGCGAAGAGGGTTGCAAAGCGAGCGGTGAGTGTAGCAAAAGGTCAGGCGTTTGATGACCTTTATCAGCGGCTAGGCACGAAGGAAGGGGAGAAGGACATTTATAGGATGGCTCGGATCCGCGAGAGGAAGACAAGGGACATCAACCAAATCAAATGCATCAAGGATGGGACAGATCGACTTCCGGTGAAGGATGAGGAGATCAAGGATAGATGGAGAGAGTACTTCGACAGGTTGTTTAATGGGGAGAATGAGGGTCCTACCTTTGAGTTGGACGACTCATTTGACGATACCAACAGACGCTTTGTGAGGAGAATCCAGGAGGCAGAGATCGGGGAAGCTTTGAAGAGGATGAAGGGAGGCAAAGCAATGGGCCCTGATGGTATCCCCATTGAGGTGTGGAGATGCTTAGGCACTAGAGCGATAGTGTGGTTAACTAAGCTTTTTAACCTCATTTTTCGATCTAACAAGATGCCCAAGAATGGAGGAGAAGTATATTAGTACCTATCTTCAAGAACAAGGGTGATGTTCAAAGTTGTACGAACTACCGCGGGATTAAGTTGATGAGTCATACAATGAAGCTCTGGGAGAGGGTCATCGAGCATCGCCTGAGAAGAGTGACAAGTGTGACCCAAAATCAGTTTGGGTTCATGCCTGGTAGGTCGACCATGGAGGCGATTTTCCTTTTACGACAGTTGATGGAGAGATATAGGGAACAGAAGAAGGACTTGCATATGGTCTTCATTGACCTCGAGAAGGCATATGACAAAGTACCGAGGAATGTCATGTGGTGGGCTTTGGAAAAGCACAAAGTACCAACTAAGTACATTTCCCTCATTAGGGATATGTACAGGGATGCGGTGACGTTTGTCCGAACTTACGATGGCGACACCGGTGACTTTCCAATTAAGATAGGACTACATCAGGGGTCAGCATTGAGCCCTTATTTATTTGCCTTGGTGTTAGATGAGGTCACAAGGGACATACAAGGTGATATCCCTTGGTGTATGCTCTTTCTTTGACGATGTGGTGCTAGTGGATGACAGTAGGGCAGGGGTTAATAGGAAGTTAGAACTATGGAGACACACGTTAGAGTCGAAGGGGTTCAGACTTAGTAGGACCAAGACCGAGTATATGAGGTGCGATTTCAGCGCGACTAGGCATGAGGAGGGAGACGTTAGCCTAGATGGGCAAGTGGTGGCCAAGAAGGATACTTTTCGGTATTTAGGATCGATGCTACAAAAGGATGGCGACATAGATGAAGACGTCAGGCACAGAATTGCAGCGGGTTGGTTGAAATGGCGCCAAGCTTCCGCGCGCCCTTTGTGATAAAAGGATGCCTCGGAAGCTGAAGGGTAAATTCTATAGGACGGCGATTCGCCCGGCGATGTTATACGGTAAGCCGAGTGTTGGCCCACAAAAAGGCGACATGTCCAAAGAATTGAGTGTGGCGTAGATGCGTATGTTGCGTTGGTTTTGCGGGCACACCAGAGGGATAGAATTCGAACGACGATATTCGGGATAGGGTTGGGGTGGCACCAATGGAGGAGAAATTGATTCAACACCGATTGAGGTGGTTTGGACATGTCCAAATGGAGGCCTCCCGAGGCGCCCGGTGCGTAGTGGGGTTCTGAAGCGGGCCGATAACGTAAAGAGCGGTAGAGGTCGACCTAAACCGACTTGGGACGAGGCGCTTAAGAGAGACCTTAAGGAGTGGAATATCTCCAAGGATTTAGTTTTGGACAGAGCGCTTGAGACCGGCAATCAACGTGCCTGAACCGTGACCTCTTTCGTCGTGTGCCCTTTTTGTGTCTTCCAGTTTCCCGTCTCTCTTGGGTTTCATCTCTAGCCTACCCCAACTTGCTTGGGATAAAAGGCTCTGTTGTTGTTGTTGTTGTTGTTGCACAAAACTCCGTGCTTCTTGTATGTACTCTTCAAGCTCAACTTCTCTTAGTTTTGCAGTTTTTGTCCTCGGGGCAGGATGGAAAGTAGTGAGTATATACTATTAAAGCTAGCCCTCTTGAGAGCCGATGGCTTGTCCAAGCATTTGAAAATACCAATGATGAAAAGCAGAATTGCTGCAGCTAGTAACCTCTTGTCAGCAGAGGATGACCATGACTTGCAAAACACGTAGACGACCACGGCGACCTGAGGAGTTTCATCCAAGTGAATTAGAGCTGCAGGAGCTTTTATAGCATAACTATGAGCTGTAATTTTGCAAAATGTCACAAAATTAAAGGATCCTTTTTATTTATTCTCTTTCTCACCTGAGACACTGCAGTTAGAATGTGACGCCTCCATAGTTCGTTGTCTTCGATGTTGTAAGCTGAGATGTTAACCTGTCCACCAAGGTGTATCAGCAAGATAGGGGCCCATAACACCTCAAGGTCATGGCTCTCATTTACATGCCCACGGCTGCAATTTACTGGCTCGTGTTGTGCCTTTCTCTGGCGATTAAACAGCGTGGCGAGGGCATAGATTGCTAGAGCGTCTCCACCTAGGTATGCTAGCCAGATGAGCGCTCTGTACAAGGGCCTGATATGCTTCTTACGGGCACTGGCAAACAGCGAGAGGTAGCACTGAACACCGAGGCTGCTCAGGACGAGGATGCGCAGCTGCCACTCCTCCCACCATTGCACGGCATTTGAGAGGCCCATTGCATGCAAATGCACACGCTAGGCCTCGTCACTGGTTTAGGGGCTTCATCCAATGCACAAATCCATAGCTAGTGTTATATACGTAGTATATCTGAACCCATGTACTTGTACACAGCTTGCTAAAACAGGATGGCATTACTTGGCGTGGCCACCAAATAAAAGGCTCAAGCCAAGTATTAATGCAAAGCCACCCTTTATTGGGACAGGGATAGAGGAATCCGTCCTCTCTAATCTAAATTGAATAGCCAAGGAAGGAACGGGGTCCCCTTGGACCATCATCACCTTCACCCAAACAGATAGATATGCTGGTTTCTGTAAGCGATCATATATTTTTTTTTAGAAAAGAGAATATCTTAATATCCCAGCTTCTGCATCGACTAATGCATATAGCTATTTCTTATTACAACCAACCACACAAAGATCCAGGCAATCTCAAAAACAAAGTTTTGAAGCAAAGCAGAATATAACAAAAGTCTCGAATGCAACATTTAACCCGTAATTCTATTACTGAACCGCCACCCGTTTCTTGCAAACACCTCCATGGCGGTGATCTCAATCTGCCTGCACCCCATCTTCATCATTTGGCCATCCTCCTCCTTCTGTAGTAAGGACCAGAACCTGATCCAGTACGTCCCTCTGAAGATAACCTATAAATAAGATGGTGCTGTGCTCCTATCAAAGACCATTTCATTACGGGTTACCCAAATTGCCCAACACATCGCACTCGCACCCACTAAAAGCTTGGCTTTCAGTTTCCTATTAATCCCTTGTAACTAGCCTGTAAACATATCATGTATACTAGTCGGAGGTAATAACGCTTGAAAGCAAAAGCTTCATGTTCTTGGCTCTTTCTAGATCATTATCCATAAAGATGACTGTATCATCTGCATACTGAAGGACAGATAATCTGTCATCCACCAAATGTTGTCCCCTCGAACCTGTCTAGCCTCTTTGGATCGAGCGATGAGGATAGCCAACATATCAACCACTATATTAAACAGGATAGGGGACAGCGGATCACCTTGTCGCACTCCCTTCCTGGTTTGAAAATAATGGCCTATATTATCATTAACCTTTATTGCAACACTCCCTCTAGACATGATCTTTCATATCCACTCACACCAAGTTTGTGAAAATCCTTTCATTCTAAGGACTTGCTGAATAAAAGGCCACTTCAATTTATCATATGCTTTTTCGAAGTCCAATTTCAGGATAACCCCATCTTGTCTTTTCATATGCAACTCATGAATCGTTTCATGCAACATAACAACTCCTTCCATGATATAACGACCCGGGACAAAGGCTGTTTGTGACGAACCTATCAATTTATCCGCCACCTTCAAAATTCTATTATTAAGTACTTTGGTAAATATCTTAAAGCTCATATTTAACAAACAGATTAGTCTATATTGTTGTATTCTCACTGCCTCAGTGACCTTTGGAAGTAATGTGATAATTTCAAAGTTTAAACTATGGATAAGCAGCCTCCCAGCATGGAATTCAACAAAGAGATTCATCAAGCCCGGCTTAACCACCTCCCAGAAAAATTGATAGAAGTCCGCCGGAACACTATCTGGACTAGGAGCTTTGTTATGTTCCATATCAAAGACTGCCATTTTGACTTCGTCCTCACTGAATGGAGCAGTCAACACCTCATTCTCCTCCGCCGACACATGAAGTATGTCAAGCCTCATAGTCTCGTCCATTGAGAAAGAATTCGGTGTATGAGGTCCAAACAGTCCTTTACAATACTCAGATATATAATTATTCAAATTTGCATCACCAACAATAATTCCTTCATCTTGTTCTAGTTGTATAATCTTTGTCTTCCTATGTCTCCCATTTGCCACTAAGTGGAAATACTTAATATTATCATCTCCTTGCAACAACTTTGTTGTTTTTGATCGTTGGAGCCAATAAATCTCCTCCTCTCTCAACAACTTAGATAGTTGCCCTTTGAGATGATATCTAATATCTTCCTCCTCAGGTGACAACAGCAGAACCTCTGCTTTCTTATCCAACTCATCCATCCTAGCCAATAATTTTGATTTATGCATCTTATTTTGAGAGGATAGATTTCTAGCCCATCCCTTAAGGAAGCGACGTAGTCTCCTAATTTTGTTTTGCCATATCTCCAAAGGTGACCTACCCCTATTCTCAGATTCCCACACCTCTTTTACCAACTCAAAAAACCCATCTCTCGTCAGCCACGCTAGCTCAAATTTAAAATTTCTAGCGTTCCCTCTATGAGATGGCTCCCCGAAAATCTTCAAGGTACCTCATGTTTTCATGATGTCCAGGTCCAGCCTAGTCACAGGTTCTCATTGAAACGACAAAAATCACATACAACAGAAGGTGATGAATAGTGTATCTATAAATCATACACACCACTAAAGATCATTGTGTTCCCTTGAGTAGTAGTTATTCTTCTTTGTCCAGCCAGATCAAATTGGAGCCTCCCATCTCCTCATAAATCATGTAATTATTAGCATCGATGAAACTGATGTTAGACTGTGAACACTCCAAGGAAAGGAACTACTGTAACGCTAGGGAAAAATAAGAAAAAAATATCAGAGGGGGGACTTGCTGCGCTAGCCATGGGCAAGCCTAGCTCATCAACCTGTCGCACCCAGGGTACCTCATCACCGCATGGACAACAGCCTAAGTAGGACAGGGTACACCAAGTAGGCAACACAAGAAGTCCAACCGAGACCGGGTACCTCGTTTGCTTAGATGATAAGGCATCAGAAGATATATTTAGAAGTCAATTCTATCTAGTAGATTTTCTTGTAAAAAATTAGTAAACCCACATGTAAACCGGCCGGGATTTTATCTATAACCCCATCCCTGGACTATATATAGGAAGCCCACGCGATCAATATCTTCTCATATCCCAAGACATTTCGTCGCATCTAGGCAACTAGCCATCAGCAGTCCCCTGTGTACAAGAGATAATGTCGGTATCACGTATCTGAACCAATATAAATCTAGTGGCGTTACAAAGGTGACATCCTTTAATCCATAGGTATCCGGAGGGAATGATAAGCCACAGGGAGAATTGGCTATGTACCATCAAAAGATTACAAGTTTGGCAATATACCGTTAAAAGATTGCTTCTTTGCTATATACCATGCAAAGATCACAATGCTATAGCTATTTAACATTTCCGTTAGCTTTGCAAACACCGTCCATTCTGTGTCTCTTCCCCTTTCGGTCAAGCGACCATGTCCGCGGAGGTGATGAGAAGCCGCGATGGCGCCTCCGACGACTAGCCCGAAGATGAGGAAGAAGGCGAGCACAAATGTGAAGGTGCGAACGTCCGCCCAACCCACCGGGGAGCTCAGCTCGCACGTCTTCCTCACCCTGTTCCGCGTCCACCCTGCATGCCGAGGGAGAGCCTCACCGTGCTCCACACGCACGCTTGCCAACATCAGCCTGCTCTTGTTCTTCTTCCTCGCGGGCCTCAAGCTGGACCCTGCCGCATAGGACGCAGTGCGCTCGCCATCATTTAGCGAGACAGGATCTGCAACTTTCAGTTCGATTATCAATTATATTGCGAGTCAGTTGATCAGTCAGCCAGACAACCAAAGGAACACCTAATACTCGTCATCTCTCATAACATATTTGAAGGAGCCTATATACTCAGAGTAGAATTAACTACTGTTAGCCAACTAAAATAAAGAGAAGTCTGAAACTTTTGGCTCTTCATATGCTAAAAATTCAGCTATTGAGGACCTGAAACAAAACGACCAAATATGGAATGTTACACTTGCACGCACGCAGAAGTCAGCGCGTGGGTGGGGAACAGTGAAACAGAATATACATCACCTTGCTTTTATTATATCACTATATATTATGCAGATAATTAAGATATACAAGTTTGCTTTTGACGGTGAAACAACAGTAGTACTCATCGCTGGAACACGGACAACGCATTCACCCTGTGAAGCCGATGTAGTAGCATGTTTACTTGCCGCCTTTGTGCGAACTCTCTTCGCTTTGCAATTTTCACTCTCTTCTCTTTCTTGAGCCGAAGCTGCACCATCTGCTGCCGCCTCTCCGCATATGTCTCCAGTCCTCCATCTGACATCAGGAGCGAGACGAAGGAGAGGTACCTACTCACAACCAGAGCCGAGGCTTTCTTTTGGCGTGCAGGTAACCCCTGCACCTACCAGCAGAAACACAGAGCAGTACACCTTTGATTACTTCCCACATCATCTCATCATCTAATCGCATCAGCACTTGAGCATTAAGCTTCTCACTGCTTTTAGGAGTCAAATTGGCTCTCCTAGGTGGGCAAGCTTCTCATTGCTTGCGCCAAGGAGGTGAAGCAAAGTAAGGCTAGCCACAATCAGGAACCAAGCATGCCGAAATCAACAGCTACGGCAAGCTGCTCATGGATGGATCTTGCTACAGCAGAATGGCTGGCTTCAACAAGGCATGGAACGTTGTTTCGTTTCCATACCCAAAAATTATGTAATTCAACCATAATTGCTTAGCGAATGGAAGCTGCTGGAGTTGCCGATGCATACAAATATCGTCTAGACGAACACAAATCGCCGTGTCATTTTCTGTTATTGTCCATCTTTAAATGCAGTGGCTTACTTTTATTCTGGTCCATTTAACATGACAAAGAAAATACAAAAGGTTGATTGGGACAGTCGTCTGCCCTGGTTGCAACGGAAGCGATCTATTGGCCAATCAAGCTTGACCCATTTTGTTTACAAAACATAAATAGCATCACATCTCTTGCCAGGCAATATTAATGTGAAGACAAGACACCTCTTAATTTACAAAACATAAATGAAATCACATCTGCTGGACAATTTTAATTTAAAAAATAAGACGCCTCTTAATTTTGTACACACACACCCTTCTTAGGGCCTGTCCAATTCCCTGCTACCTACGTTCCACTGAAAAGTGCGTCTTTAAAAGTGGGTTTAAAATTCCACATTATATTTCCACGCCAAAGAGATAACTTGTCAAAAGGTGCTATCACGTTCGTCCGCAGAAGCTAGAAATTTGCACATAGATATATATTTCCAGGCACTACTCTTGCCACTGCCCATCATGGCCATGTTCGGCATCAAGCCTGCTTTCTCGATGATCCTAAAATTCGTCTTAGTTGGTCTTGGCCTTGCCATTGCGCCCCCCATCACCGGAAACGACGACCACCATTTCGTCTACTCCGGCTTCGCCAATGCTAACCTCACCCTCGACGGCACAGCCTCCATCACACAAGGCGGGCTGCTCGAGCTCACCAATGGCACGGTCATGAGCATGGGTCACGCCTTCTACCCTGATCCACTGCGCCTTCGCGACTTGCCCAACAGCACGGTGCAGTCCTTCTCTGCCTCCTTCGTGTTCGGCATCATCTCCGTCTATGACGACTTGAGCACCCATGGCCTCACCTTGTTGGTCGCACCAAGCAAGAATTTCTCTGCTGCACCAGTACAATACCTAGGCCTCTTCAATGGCTCCAACAATGGCAAGTCGACCAACCACATCTTCGCCATTGAGCTTGACACCTACCAGAACCTCGAGTTTGGGGACATCAACAACAACCACATCGGCATCGACATCAACAGCCTAACCTCTGTGAAGTCCTACCCAGCCGGCTTCTTCTTCCATGATCAGGATGGAACCTTTAAAACCTTGACTCTCTATAGCCAAGAGGCGATGCAGGTGTGGGTGGAGTATGATCGAGAGAAGACACAGATTGATGTCACCTTGGCTCCTCTAGCAATGGTCAAGCCAAGGCGGCCAACAGTGTCCACTATCCATAATCTCTCAGATGTTCTCACCGATGTGGCATACATCGGCTTCTCATCATCAACAGGCAAGGTCCACACACAACACTATATTCTTGGCTGGAGCTTCGCCATGAACAGCCCTGCTCCATCCATCGATCTAACCATGCTTCCAAAGCTTCCAAGACATCATCAAAAGGGTAGACGATCATGGGTTTTAGAGGTAGTTCTGCCCATAGCAACTGCAGCATTCCTCCTGTCTTTGGGCACCATTGCTTTCTTCCTCTTGCGGAGGCATTTCAGGTATTTGGAGGTACGAGAGGACTGGGAGCTGGAGTTTGGCCCACACAGGTTCTCATACAAAGATTTGTTCCATGCGACGGGAGGATTTGAGAACAAAAACCTTCTTGGGGTTGGAGGATTCGGGAGAGTGTACAAGGGGGTGCTTCCTAAATCAAGATTGAAGGTAGCCATAAAGAGGGTGTCGCACGACTCCAAGCAAGGCATGAAGGAGTTCATAGCAGAGATTGTCAGCATAGGGCATCTTCAGAACCGTAATCTTGTCCAGTTGCTTGGCTATTGCCGGCGCAAAGGTGAGCTCCTCTTGGTATATGAGTACATGCCTAATGGAAGCTTGGATAAATATCTGCATAATGGCAAAGAAGACAGCTCTGTGTTGACTTGGACTCAAAGGTTCCGGATCATCAAGGGAATTGCATCCGGCCTGTTGTATCTCCATGAGGAGTGGGAGAAGGTAGTTGTTCACAGAGACATCAAAGCAAGCAATGTGCTCCTTGATGATGAGATGAATGGACGGTTAGGTGATTTTGGGCTTGCAAGGCTGTATGATCATGGTGTCGACCCACAAAGTACACATGTGGTTGGCACCATAGGTTACCTTGCTCCAGAGCTAGCACGCAGTGGAAATGCCACTCCTCCTACGGATGTTTTCGCCTTCGGTATGTTCGTCCTTGAGGTCACCTGTGGACAAAGGCCTGTCAATCACCAAACTATGCAGGATAGCCAGCTCATGCTGGTCGATTGGGTGCTGGACAAGGTGCAGAAAGGATCATTCGGTGATACGATAGATGTTAGGCTCAAAGGGGAGTATGATATCAGTGAGGCACACTTGGCACTAAAAATAGGGCTGCTATGCTCACACCCATTCGCTAACGAAAGGCCTACCATGCGGCAAGTCATGCAATACTTTGATGGGGAGATTGAGCCTCCAGATTTAAGCTTTGAGGTGCTAGCCTCTATGCAAACTGAAGGGATCGATCCATACATCATTTCATATCCATTGTCAACAGGAAGCACCAGCACAATGTCTGGAGGAAGATGAAAATGGTGTTTTGTCATGAATGGATCCAAATATGTTTATTACATATTGTAAGAAATAAATATGTCTTGTAGCATATTGAGGCATATATAGGAGCCTACATTAACTTAAGGATATTGTCATAACACGCCTGTAAAATATTAGGTGCTTTTTTCTGTCTGCATCCAGATATCTTGTGTTTCCTGCTCAGTTAGTCCTGTAGCAACCTGGTTTTGCATTAGAACCTCCAATCAAATAATTGACAGTGCTCACTAGTGCCAAAATTCACTAGCTTTCCCTATAACGATATCTTCTACTCCGTTCATTCCAAATTATGACTTATGAGTCCTTCTAACTCTTTAAGATACATAGCTTTTGTTATGCACCTAGATATATGGTTGTTGTCCAATACATATTGAAAACATATCTAGAAAAGCCAGAATAACTTATAATTTTGAATGGAGCACCAATTAGTATGCTTGTTCTTCTTTTTTTTTTTACAACTATTCATATGTGCATCCATGAGAATCCTAAGGCCAGTTGGATGAAAAAATCCACAAGACAAAAACTAGGCTAGATGCCAACCTTTTCATTCATAGAGATTCATTCATAGGAAAGATTCCCTTTTTTCTTAACACAAGTATATAAAAAAATGTATATGTTGCATGCATCAACATGTATTCTATCTGTTGAATAATGTCAGTGACTTGGAAAAGCCTGAGCTTCAGTCCGCAGTTTTGGTGGGCAATGGGTAAAACATAGAATTTTCCCAGAAGATTATATTCAGCTACCAAGGAGAGAACCTAAAACTGGGGTTTTGGGTTATACCCGGGATTTTCCATTTCCTTAAAAAATGTATTCATGTTCAAAATACTAGCCGTGAAATACCAATCAGTTACTTGATACTATTTATTAACTGAGGGATAGAAACTGAAGATTATTATAAATTATTATTCAATGCCCAATCCAAACCACAAGATAGATGAGCCCGAAGGATAACATCGGGTCATGTCATGGAAAATAACTTCAGTGCCAACATCAATCCAAGTCTAGAGCACAACAGATTGAATGTTTCTCTCTTTTTTTTTGTAATAAACTGAGATGTATAGTCTTTCTGACTATGTTTCCATAAGGGTGGACACTAGAAACCAGAGAAAAATGGTACTAGGCTGCACAGGTTTTCTCCATAATATAAATAAAATAATATTAACTCAATCATGAGAAAATATTTTCTGATGTAGCCTCTTCTAAACAGGCAAATGGACTAACCCAACCTCAATTGAACTGCCAAATGAGAAAATATAACTCAACCACGCCCCTTTTATTCAAACATAAAGGCCTAACCCAACCTCAATTGAATGCCAAATGGAAACATGGCAACCAACTGTGCACACAACTTCTAAACTGCAGCCACCTGTGTGTTCTCTATGCATTTTCTTCAAGAAATATTGTTGGTAAGTAGTATTCTGGGCCAGGAATTCTGACGACTGAATCCTCTCATACCAAGTTCCCTTGATCCTGGCTAGTACTGGTAGTCTATATAAATTGTACTAGTATGACCACAAGCATATTCCCAAGTCTGCTGAAGTGCTGAATGCACATAATGTGTCCGGAGTAGAATTCTGGAACTGGCATTGAAGTCTGAATTGCCAAAGTTCCCTTGATCCTAGGCAATCTCTACATCACAGTCAGACAAAGAATAATGTGTCTGGACTCTGGAGTCTGGAAAAATTGACTCCTACAACCACAAGGACACCCAGTGTCTGGAGTAGCATTCTGGATCTGGCATTGAAGTCTGAAGTCTCAAATGCATAGTGCCAAAGTTCCCTTGATCCTAGGCAATCTCTACATCACAGTCAGACAAAGAATAATGTTTCTGGACTCCGGAGTCTGGAAAAATTGACCCCTAAAACCAAGAGGGCACTCACAAACAGATTGAATCTAGTGGCAAAAACCGTGGTGGGTCCATTACAGACTGCCTTTATGCAGGGAAGAAATATTATGGAAGGAGTAGTAATCCTACACGAAACTATCCATGAACTACATACCAAAAAGAGAGATGGGTTAATTTTCAAGATCGACTTTGAGAAGGCCTATGATAAGGTCAAGTGGTCGTTCTTGCAACAATCATTACGTATGAAAGGCTTCTCGCCTAAATGGTGTCGGTGGGTGGAAAACATGGTAACTGGAGGAAGTGTGGGGATTAAAGTTAATGATGATGTCGGCCCCTATTTCCAGACCAGACGTGGACTAAGACAGGGAGACCCCATGTCACCCATCTTGTTTAACATCGTTGTAGATATGCTTGCTCTTCTTATTAATAGAGCTAAAAACGATGGACAAATAACAGGCATAGTCCCACACCTCATTGATGATGGTTTGTCAATCTTACAATATGCAGATGACACCATTATCTTTATTGATAATGACCCAGAGCAAGCGGCGAATCTCAAGCTCTTGCTCTGCACCTTCGAACAATTATCAGGGCTTAAGATCAATTTTCATAAGAGCGAAATCTTTTGCTATGGGGCTGCTAAAGAGTTAGAGCCATTCTATACGGCTCTCTTTGGTTGCAATGCCGGTGAATACCCTTTCAGATATTTGGGGATTCCTATGCACCATAGACAACTCCTGAATTCAGAATGGAGCAAGGTTGAAGAACGTTTTCAACAAAAACTTTCTTGTTGGAAAGCAAAATACCTCTCTTATGGAGGAAGACTAACCC
Source organism: Chrysopogon serrulatus (assembly GCA_015844335.1). Taxonomy (NCBI): domain Eukaryota; kingdom Viridiplantae; phylum Streptophyta; class Magnoliopsida; order Poales; family Poaceae; genus Chrysopogon; species Chrysopogon serrulatus. The sequence continues at coordinate 639,930 of JADLZL010007069.1, read as the reverse complement.
TGCTTAATTCTGTTCTAAGTAGCCTACCCATGTTTATGATGTCCTTCTTTGAGATTCCTAAGGGTGTGCTCAAAAACCTGGATCGTTTCCGGTCAAGGTTCTTCTGGCAAGGATCTTCAGATAGACATAAATATAGACTGGCCAAATGGAACATCTTATGTCGTCCAAAGGACCAGGGGGGTCTGGGTATCCTTGATTTAAAATTGCAAAACAAGTGCTTATTAGCCAAATGGTTGATTAATCTTACCAACACAGATGGCATATGGCAAACTCTGTTGAGAAATAAATACCTAAGATCCAAATCACTTACTCAAGTGTCAGCCAAACCTACTGACTCTCATTTTTGGAGAGGCCTCATGCATATTAAAGATGAGGTTTTTGAAAAGGGTTTCTTCAAAGTCAAAGATGGGGCCAATACTAGGTTCTGGGATGATACATGGGTAGGCGACAAGCCTCTAAAAGTCCAATACCCCTCACTATACAACATAGTGCGTGATCCTCATACAACTGTGGCTAGGGTTATGGCCACAGACCCTCTGAATATCTCTTTCAGAAGGGCTTTGGTGGGTAGTAAACTTATAGAATGGCTTGATCTAGTAGCAAAGATATCAAATGTTCATCTGGTGGAAGGTTCAGACTACTTTAAGTGGGGTTTAACCAAATCTGGGTTATTCTCTGTTCGATCAATGTATCTAGACCTCATTGATTCACATCCACCATTTCGACATAAGTATATATGGGACATAAAAATTCCCCTAAAAATTAAAATATTTCTGTAGTTCCTAAAAAGAGGGGTTACTCTAACTAAGGACAACCTCGCTAAAAAAAACTGGAAAGGAAGCCAGAAGTGTATTAATTGTAATAGGAATGAGACTATCCAACACTTATTCCTCGACTGCCCCTCTGCGAAAATGATATGGAGGGTTATTTTCTTTGCTACAAGGTTGGACCAACCTAGATCTATCAGCCACATGTTTGGCAGCTGGCTCATGAATCAACATAAGAGGGTCAAAAATTTGATCTGGATTGGGGTGGCTGCTTTCTGCTGGGCTATCTGGAGATGTCGGAATGATGTGGTTTTTAATAATACAAAAACTAACTTTGTCATGCAGGTTATCTTCAGGGGAGCATATTGGTTACGTTTCTGGGCACAGCTGCAGCGTGATGAGCGAGACAAAGATGCACTCTCTGGGATAAGCAAAGAATTAGAAATGATTGCTTTAGAGATTTCAAATAGAGGGTGGAAGCATTTATATCGTTTGCTTTGATGTCTAGGTCTATATTTAAGACCTCTTGCTTTCTCTATATTCCCAAACCAGGGACTTTGTAATAATTGGCTGTGTACATCCACGGATGTAGAGGCCGGATATTTTATCCTTTATCTAAAAAAAAGAGGGCACTCAGTATAAGATATTTTTAGGAAGTAGGATTTGGACCAGGCATTCTCTAGTGGTCTGAATAAGCAGATGCCAAGTACCTCAGAAACTAGGTAATCTCCACAATTCACACTATGTTGACTGGAAAATTTATTTTGTTTTTTTATGACCACACATATGTTTGCAACAAAGCATCACACACTGCAACAAGCTTCGTTTTCAATTATTGTCCATCTTTAAATGCAATTTTGTAAGTTATTCCAATCCCTTGACCTGTGGAAGGACAAAATGTTGTTTGCAATGGACCAGCGATCTTCACTAGTCAGTGTCCCAGGACATTTTTTTTTTTTTTGGCTTAAGCTCAAAACAGTGTCCACAAATTCAAGATGAAAGCAGAAGTGTAAGCTAACAATATTTGTCTGGAAATCTTTACCTTCTTGCTCTAACAATGGAAGCTTTCTTTCGAGATCTTAGTTCGGGTTCATAGTTTATGAACAAGCATGAAAGATGCTACTTGCACAATCCACGGATACAGCCATGTGCACATCTCCCTTTCATGACAAAAAATTGATACGATGATATGAAGGTTGAGCTGGACTATCTTCAGCTGTCATTGTGTTATAGTTCCATGTTGACTTGTTCTAGAAACCTAAATATTTGTTAGGCTGTTCCTTAAAATCAATCCAAAGATGTGGTAGCAAATAAACCTAACAATATAAGTGTCTAAGTCACCTATTGATTTTTAGACAATAACAGATGTTGAAAATCCAGAAAATAGACTTGGTACAAAGCTGTAATATAAACTGCACCACTGAGTGCAATCTGAAACTAGTTAGCATCAGTTGCCCACAAAACACTTACTGCTTGCTATCCTTGTTGAGTTGCAGCTTGCAAGTCACACACATGCTTGCAATGGCAATGAAGCATACATCCTTCCTTCGGTACCTCCTCCTCCTCCTCCTCCTCGCAACCTTGGCCTCCTGTGATGATCAATTTCTCTTCTCTGGCTTTACCAAATCCAGCTTAAACCTTGATGGCTGCGCCATCGTCACAAATGGTGGCCTCCTTGATCTGACCAATGGCTCTGCAACTCTCAGTGGTCATGCATTCTACCCCAACCCTTTGCAGTTTCGCGAATCACCTGATGGTAAAGTTCAATCCTTTTCAGTCAATGTTGTTTTCAGTATCTTCAAAACATACCCAGACTTGAGTGCCGATGGCATGGCCTTCTTCATCGCCCCTACCAAGAATTTCTCTGATGCACGGGCAGGCAAGTACTTTGGCCTCCTCGATGACAAGAACGATGACGACCCAAGCAACCAGATCTTCATGGTCGAGCTTGATACCTACCAAAATGCTGAGTTCCAAGACATCAATGACAACCATGTAGGAATCAACATCAACAGTGTACACTCCTTGAAATCCAACTCATCTGGCTTCTATGAAGATGATGGTAGTGCCTTCAGGTACCTAATGCTGAATGGAAACAAGGGAACACAACTATGGATAGAGTATGACAAGGACACTACGCAGATCAATGTGACCTTGGCTCCAATCAACATGGGCAAACCATCAAGGCCACTGCTGTCTACAACCTATGATCTCTCAACTCTACTCTCCAACTCAAGTTCATACATTGGATTGTCAGCCGGAGCTTCTCCTGTCAACTCCCGTCAGTATGTGATGGGCTGGAGCTTTGGCCTGAATAAACCAGCTCCACCCCTTGACGTCTCCAAGCTTCCAAAATTGCCTTTTGTTGGTCCGAAGGCCCAGTCCAAGCTCTTAGCAATTGTCCTACCGATAGCCACTGCAACATTGATCCTCTCCATAGGCACTATTGTCATTATCGTTGTGCGAAGGCGGCTGAAGTATGCAGAGGTGTGTGAGGATTGGGAGGGCGAGTTTGGTCCCCACCGGTTTTCATACAAGGATTTGTTCCATGCTACAGGGGGCTTCAAGAACAAACACCTGCTTGGAGAAGGAGGATTTGGGAAAGTATATAAAGGATTTCTTCCATTGTCTAATGTAGAGGTTGCTGTGAAGAGGATGTCTCATGAGTCAAGACAGGGAATGAAGGAGTTTGTCACTGAGGTTGTTAGCATCGGTCGACTCCGTCATCGCAACCTTGTGCAGCTACTTGGCTATTGCAGGAGAAAAGGTGAACTGTTTTTGGTTTACAATTACATGCCCAATGGTAGCCTTGATAAATATCTACATTGTGAAGAGCACAAGGCTTTTTTGAATTGGACTCAGAGGTTTCGAGTCATCAAAGGCATCGCTACCGGCTTGCTGTATCTCCATGAGAAGTGGGAGAAGATAGTGATCCATAGAGACATCAAGGCAAGCAATGTACTCCTAGATGGTGAAATGAATGGCCGCCTTGGTGACTTTGGCCTTGCAAGGTTATATGATCATGGCACTGACCCACAAACAACACATATGGTTGGCACAAAGGGGTACCTAGCCCCCGAGCTACTGCGCACAGGGAAGGCATCCCCTCATACAGATGTTTTTGCCTTTGGCATGTTCCTTCTTGAGGTTGCATGTGGGCAAAGACCTGTCAAGAGAAATGCAGATGGAAATGAAATATTCTTGGTCGATTGGGTGCTCGAGCACTGGAACAATGGTTTGCTTACAAAGACACTGGATTCTAGGCTTCAGGGTGATTACAATATTGATGAGGCCCATCTTGTGTTGAAGCTAGGACTCTTGTGCTCGCACCCTCTTCCTAGTTCTAGGCCTAGGATGCGAGAAGTTATGCAATACCTTGATGGAGATATGCCGCTACCTGAGCTGAGGCCGACCCAACTGAGCTCAAACATGGTTGCCTTGATGAAAAATTGTGGACTGAACTCATCTGTCATGTCATATCCGCAAATATCGACAAGCTTCTGCACAATATCTGGCCTCTCGGGAGGAAGATGATATCTTCGATGATGTTTAGTCTGTGGCGCATTAAATTTTATTGTATGTCGTAGAAATACTAGATCATATGACTATGATCAGTCTTACTGTCTATAGTGTATACGTCTTCTTATTTTAGGTGCTCACAAGTTGTATGTTTATGTCTGTTAAGTACGTGGCTGTATGTTTATCTTTTGAATTTGTTCTTCAGATGTTGACAGTAGTTTTTTTTCTTTAAGAAAATAAGAGACCATTTCTTCTTTATTGTTTTCATTACAAGGAATTGTCCACAAGCAACCTGCTCAATAGCTAAAACAATATGTCTTGAATTAGTGATGCTAAGACACAGCATAACTGAGGAACTAAATCCGCATAAGAAAAGGGTAACGAGATTTCTTCATCTAACAAAAGCTTTACCAGACTCGCACGGATTTGACATGGAGAACGAAATCTCTAATTAACCATTTGAAAACGAAATTCGTTACAATTCGTGGCAAATTGCTCTTCAAATAATCGTGCTGCAGGGAGTATATAGTACAGAGAAACACGCACAGTTTCAGATTTGTTTTGGGGGCCCAAAAATAAAATGAAGTGATTCATGGTTCAGTGACGAATCCATCTAGATAGGCTCCGCGCAAGCGCTAATCGCGATTCGCAAACAAAGCTCCAGGAACCACGGCTACCTCGGACTACTGCAACGAGCAGCGTCGTCTCCGGGGCAGTCCTGGCGGCCGCCGCCGCCGCGTCTCCTCGGCGTCAGGCGCAGGCCCCCGCCCGCTGCAATCTGGCCTGCCTTCGGCGCAGGAATCAGGAGGCCGTAGCCAAAGAGACGAGACGGCCGCCCAATCCGAACGCGCGGAGCGGGAGGGAGCTGCACTGCTGCTGCAGGAGTGCACTGCAGGAGTCGTTATCAAGACGGCCTTTTTTCATTTTTATTTATTTTGATTAAATCTTTAAAAAAATTTAGTAAATCATAGAAAATCAAATTTTATTAGACTCCATTTAAGTAGATCTATAGCGTGAATATATAATATGGTATGTTTTAGTATAATTTTTTTGTTATAAAATTTAGATCTATATTTTTTTTGTAATTAATTGAAATAACTCATATTCATAATGATAGTATTTATGATCTAATTGTGGTAAATTTTTTTTATGATAATATAGTTATTGTGTATTTAAACTGTAGTTAAGATTTCTTGCTCATTGGATTATGTATAATTTAGTCTCAGATTTATGTAGATTTATATAAATCTAAAACTAAATTATACATGATCCAATAAATATGAAATTTTTACTACAATTCAACATACAATAATATAATATTAGGCCACCATAACTGGACCACAAAAACAATGGTTATAAATTATTCTAATTAATCATGAAAAACATAGATCTAAATTTTATAGTAAAACCTTTATATTAAAATATATTATATTATATGTTCACTGTGTAGAGCTATTCATGTAGAGTTTAAAAAATATATTTTCTGTTTTATGATTTTTCTTGATTTATTATGATTTTTTAAAGATTTAGCAAAGATAAATAAAAATGAAAAAACAAAACCAACTTCAAAACTGTTCGTAAAATGCATGGTTTAAAAAATTGAGAGAAATTATTTATCCAGTTTTAAGAGTTACTAGTAGAAAAAAAAATGGACTTTTACAAAAAAATTGAAGGGGTAAAATACTCTTTTTTTCCACAAAATCTCGAAATTGCTGGATGACCTAGACGAGAGGCCCAGAGCCGAAACAAGGACCATGGCCCAATACGGGTGAGGCTAAGCGACAGACAGGCTTTGCCCTACTAGGGCCTCTGGCCCATGCTCCGAACTTTGAAGAGCAATCAAGGGCCGCTTGGTTGGCTAAAGAAAAGGTACTGAAAGTTTAACAAAAATACTCCATCCGTATAGGAAAAGAACGTTATTTGGACAAAATTTTGGTTAAGCATTGGGAATATAAACCATGAATAACTTTTTAAGTTGTTGAGTTTGGAGATGTGAAAACCATATGAATAAATTTATCTTGAACAATATTTTTATAAAAGTATAAATATATTATTTTTTGATGAGTATTTTTATAAAAATATAAAATCAAAGTTATACTTTAGAGACTGTGTCATTATCCAAAACGACATTCTTTTTTTATACGGAGGGAGTGTATACATAAGCTAAATACGAGATATTGGTAAATTCTGCAACATGCATTTGTATTTCTATTCTATTATCTCTTATTTTTTTATTTATTTAAATTTTTGTAGTTGTTAGTTTTGACTTCATTTGTTTTTTTTTTTAGTTTACTTAGCTGTATTTGACCACAGTGGACGGGGAGGGAGAGGGAGGGGAGGAGAGAATTTGAGTGAATCTAAGCTGTGTTTCACTTAAATTCTTGTTCAGCTTTTTGAGTGGTTTGGTCCTTTGCATTACTAAGTTGACCTCACACCTGAGCCTAAATCACTTGGATTATGTATTTGTTTTGTAGTTTGTAATTTTTCCGCTCAAATTGCTTGAGTGGTTAGAGGGCAAAGATCACCTGAGTCTTTGAAATAGATAGATTCAAAGATAATCATTAATGTTGATTAGTTTTATATATTGAATTTGTCTATGAACATTTTAATACACATGAAACAATAAAAAGTTAAAATGTGCAAGAGCATTGATTGATGACCTAGTTTAGGAAAATTGAAATATTTTTGACTTGTTCAGGCTTTGAAATATGACCTCTAAAAGTCTCCAAAGTTTACTCATACAATGATCTAAGACATTATACATGACACGACTACATGACAAAGTACACACTTTAATGAGTAAGTAACACAATACACCACACCTACACGTACGTAACACGTGGTCGTTGCTAATTAATCTTTGCTACTTCTTGGCCGGCATCAGCTGCTTATTCCGGCCGCCGCGCCGGGCCTCCTGCAGCATGGACACGACGTCCCTCATCGGCGGCCGCTCCTGCGGGCACCGGCTGGTGCAGAGCAGCGCCACCCGCAGCACCCGCGCCATCTCGTCCCGCACCGCCTCGGCCTCGCCGTTCGCCGCCCACGCCGCCGCGTCCATCACGTCGCCGGCGGTGGCGGCGACCTTGCGCCCGCACCCAGTCCACGATGCTGCTCCCCTCGCCGTACTCTGCCTCGACGGCCCTCCGGCCGGTGAGGATCTCCAGGAGCACCACGCCGAAGCTGTACACGTCGCTCTTCTCGTCGACCCGCAGCGTGTACGTGTACTCCGGCGCGATGTAGCCGTAGGAGCCGGCGACGGCGGACATGGGCGCGGCGGCGGCGCCGCCACCGCCGGCGTGGTGGAGCGCCTTGGCGACGCCGAAGTCGGCCACGCGCGCCTCCATGCCGGCGTCGAGCAGGATGTTGCTCGGCTTGAGGTCGCGGTGCGCCACCGCCGGCACGCAGTCGTGGTGCAGGTAGCTCACGCCCTGCGCCACGCCCACGGCGATCCGGTGCCGCGCGTCCCAGTCCAGCGCCACCTTGCCCTTGCCGGCGGCGCCGGCATCGCCGCCGTGCAGGAGGTCGTCCAGGCTGCCGTTCGGCATGTACTCGTACAGCAGCAGCGTCGCCTCGCCGTCGGTGCACCACCCCAGGAGCCGCACGATGTTGCGGTGCCGGAGCTGGCCCAGCACCTCCACCTCGGCGACCATGCCGCTCCTGTTGCCGCCGCTGCCGTCGTCCGCCGGAGCTCCTCCTCCCTCCTTGTGCGCCGACGGCTGCCGCCACAGCTTCTTCACCGCGATGACCTCGCCGTTGGGCATCTTGGCGCGGTACACCGTCCCGGACGACCCGGCGCCGACGATGCCGTCGCTCCCCTCGACGCACCGCGCCACGTCGTCGGCGGTGAAGTCCAGCCTCTGGAACGCGGTCATCCGCCACGGCCCGACGACGACGTTGGGTCGCCGTCCACCCGCGCCGCTACCGCTTCCCGGCGCGCTGGCGCCGCCGTCCTCGCGCCACTGCAGCCAGCGCGCGGTGACGGCGAGCACCGCCATCCCCGCGAAGGCCACCGCCACAGCGGACACCCACATCGCCGCGGTGCGCCGAGCGGAGGTCACCGCGCCGGCGCCAGGTGAAGACGACGACGCCGACGACGGCGAGCCGGCGGTCATCAGATGGTTGAAGGACACGTCGAATGTCTCGAGCGTGGTGCAGTTTCTGAAGCCCGGCGGGACGACGCCGGTGAGCTCGTTCCAGGACAGGTCGATCTCGGTGATGGACGGCAAGGCGGCGAGCTCGGCCGGGATCTCGCCGGTGAGCTGGTTGTGCTGCAGCCTCAAGCTCACCAGCCGCTTACATGTGCCGACGTCATTCGGGATTGCACCGGTGAGGTCGTTCCCCGCCAGCTCCAGCCGGTACAGGTTCGAGCACCCGGCGGCGCCGAACGCCGGGACCTCGCCGCCCAGCGCGCACTGGCTCGCCGCGAACACCTGCAGGTTCGGCGCCTGCCACGACACGTTCGGCAGCGCGCCACCGACGGGGTTGCCGGAGATGTTGAGGTACTCGAGGCTCGGCGACGCCACGAGGTCGGCCGGAACGCCGCCGGTGAGCGCGTTGGAGCTCAGGTCCAGGTACGTCAGGTTGCGGAGCGCGCCGAACCCGGCCGGGATCTCGCCGGACAGGCGGTTGGATTCCAGCCGGACGCGCCAGAGCGACGAGCAGGCGGCGAGGCTCGCCGGGATCGCCGAGTCGAAGCGGTTGCCGAAGAGGATGAGGCGAGCGAGGCGGTTGCCGCCGCAGATCCCCGGAGGATCGGGCCGGAGAGGGAGTTGGTGGACACGTCGACGCGCACCAGGCGCCCGCTCGCGCCCAGCGACTCCGGCAGGCGGCCGGTGAGCGAGTTGTTCCAGAGCTGCAGCACCTCGAGGCTCGGCAGCGCGCCGATCGCCGGCGGGACCGCGCCGGAGAGGAAGTTGCTCATGAGGTTCAGCACCGTGAGGTTGGCCAGGTCGCCGAGCCCCGCCGGGATCGCGCCGGCGAGCAGGTTGTCCGACAGGTCGAGCGCCTGCAGCGAACGGAGGCGGGACCAGTTCGAGGGTATGGCTCCGGCGAGCCGGTTCTTGAACAGGAAGAGCTTCTCGAGCCGCGCGAGGTCGCCGAGCTCCGGCGGGAGCGGGCCGGACAGGTTGGCGACGGCGATGTCGAGGTACTGGAGCCGCGTCAGGTTGCCGAGCTCGGCCGGGACGCCGCCGGGTAGGCGTTGTACCCGATCTCCAGCTGCTCCAGCGACGCGAGCGCGCCGAGCTCCGACGGGATCCGCCCGGTCAGAGCGTTCCCAGCGAGGTTCAGGAACCGGAGCGACCGGAGCTTGCCGATGTCAGCCGGGATGCTCCCGTTGAAGAAGCTGCCGCCGAGGTTGAGCCGCTGGAGCCGCCGGAGCTCGCCGAGCCCGCGCGGGAGCGCGCCGACAAAGCAGTTGCTGTAGGCGTCGAGCTCCTCGAGCGCGCCGCCAAGGGCCGCGACGCCGTCGGGGAACGTGCCGTTGAAGAGGTTGTGGCTGACGTCGAGCGACCGGAGCCGCCGGAGCCGGAACACCGCGGCCGCCGGGAAGTCGCCGGCGAAGGCGTTGGCGCTGAGGTTGAGCGACGTGAGCGTGGGCGCCAGGAGTCTCGCCGCGGTGGGCGGGAACGTGCCGGAGAGGTTGCGGCGGGAGAGGTCGAGCCCGGTGACGTCGCCCGTGGATGGGTCGCAGGCCACGCCCGGCCACGCGCACCATGGTGGGGTCAGAGACCGCGTCGCGCCGGCGGATGCGGCGGCGGCGTAGGTCCAGGGGCGGAGCGCGCCGGATGGGTCGTGCAGGGAGGATTTGAGGGAGAGGAGTGCGAGGAGCGGGAGTGGAGCGGAGGAGGCGGCCGTGGTGATGGTCAGGAGAGGGAGCAGGAGGAGGAGGCCGCCGTGGCGCGGGAGCTGCGGCGGCGAGGAGGTGATGGTGGTGGTGGTGGCTGCGGCCATGGTGGCGGAGGAACGAAGATGGTGGTGGCATGGAGGGGAGGAGGAGGGAGGACGTGGGGGTGGTAAAATGGAGCGGAGAAAGGTGGTGGCGCACTGGCGAAGGTCATGATGGAGGAGGATGTGGTGGTGGACGACATGGGGAGTGAACTGTGGAGTGGAGAGCGCGCGCAGGGTCAGGGCAGGGGAGGGATGGTGGTGGAGGAGGAGGGTGATGATGGTGGTGGTGGTCTGGTCGGCCCGGCCGGGCACTGCAACTGCAAAGAGTGGCGAGAGAGAAGACTGGATGGCTTCAAAAGCTTCGTTCTCGCCATTGCAGGCGGGAGGGCGGCAATGGCGGCTAGGCTTTTTGGCTGTGCCGTGCATGCACATGCCTATTGCTGCATTGCATTGCATGCCCTCTCATCAGTCATCACAGCGGCTGCCACTAGTGTACTCTTATCCTCTCTTCCTTGGTCTGCCAGTGTGCTAGGTAGGTTTCTCAACTTTTTTTCAAGAGGAAAAATCAAATTAAATCCAACCTCAGATTTTCCCATATTCCCTATTAATTACACTTTGTTTATCGTTCATTTGCTGCTCCTACTGCTGCTGCAATTTGAGCTCAGCTTCGCAACTTCTCGGCTGCATTTTCAGCATATATGTGTATGTGGGTTAGATGTCCTAGTCCGTTTGTTTTTACATGTCGTATTAGCTTTGTCCTAAATTAAATATTTGTATTTTTGTTTATTAATTATTTTAAAAAATATTTAAATTTATGACATAATATTTATATTTTCTAAAGTTCACGATGAAGAATACTTTCGTAATATGTAATTCGATCATATGTTGTGAAATTATACTAATTTTTTAATTAATGGTCAAAGATAATACTATGTGACTTAGGACAAGACAAAATGAAACACAGTAAAGTTAAGACTTCAGCACTACCGATTTACTGTGGGAAGTTGAGCAGTACGTTGGTAAGCTAGCTGGTAAAGTATATTCCAACCTTCAAAATTTCCACCCGTGAACGATAAAACTGAGTACCGGACACCCTATCAACTTTTGAAATCGGACAAGTTTGGTCTTCTAGCTGATTGATTCGAGGGTGATTTTTCTTTTTTTTTTCTAAAAATAATAAAAAAAAACCAATGTAATCTCTTAAAGGTCATAAGTAATATAATTTGTTTTTAATTTTTAAAAAATTAAATGAAACCAATATCAATTTTTTATTTTTTAGAATGACAAAGTACAACGTGAAGCCAAGCACAATACGCACGCACACTTAGCCCTATGAACACACATACGCACGGCAGATCTAGAGATTCCCGAAGTCACCACTGGCGCCTCGTCATCGACGGGAACGTCACTTACCACTTAATGCATAACGCCGGTAAATCCTAGAAAAATCCCAGGAAAAGATGCGAGCACCAGGATTTGATCCCTGGTGGGTAGGGTCCCACTGGACAGTCCTACCATTGGACCACAGACCCATTCGCAATATCAACTTTTTATTAAAAACAATACTATCTATTAGTGCCTTGTTTAGAGTTATTTAAATTTTATTTGTCAAGAATGTTCTTCTTAAGGTCTGAAAATGCATAATAAAACAATGTAAAAAAAAGTAAGAAGTTTTCAAAAATCTAAATATATTCACCAAAAGATAGATAGCATTTTAAAATAATAGTACTAGTTTCATATTTATTTGATGTAAAATAAACTTGTTATGCTATTTTAGATATTAAAATGGATTTTAATTATTTATGTAAAATGGAAAATTACTCTTGAAATTATCTTGAGGACAAAATTTGCCCAGTTTTCAATAGTTTGTGGGTATCCGATACTCAGTTTCATGGTCTAGGATTGAAAATTGAACTATTGTGTAAGTTAGAGGTTAGATCATGATCCTTATGGACTTTACCCTTTGCAATACCATCTTCCATTTCCCAAAAGTGTTATCCTAGGTTTGAAGTACATCAAACTTTCTTAAATTTAACTAGATTTTTTTTTAAAAATAGTATCAATACTATATCTCCAAATAGGTTTATCATAATAATATATTTCATTATTTATACTTATTATATCCATAGAAATATTAGTATGTTGCAAGTATTCATTTAATTAAGAGCACCTTCAAGAGATTCTCTATATCCTTCATAAATTCTATGAATAGAGATTTTAGTAAAAAAAAAAAAAAAACTACACTCCATCAGCTTCTTTAAATGGTTATCCAATATAGCCATATTTTATTCTAGAGTTTTCGCTAACCAAAAATAAGAATACCTCTCTAGAGTGCGTATGAAATGTAGAATAACTATTGGAGAAGACTGAAAAGCTATAAAAACAATGTTTATACAAATGACTCTTTAAATGATAATTTAGATAGTACGATTTAAGAAGAGAGGGTCTTAAGGATGCTCTACTGATTGACTGGCTGCTTTTTAAAAAGTAAGAATGTCATTTGTTTAGGGATAAAAAGCAGTAACTACAAAACGAACGCCACCAAAATTCGAGCAGGAGAGCACCGAAAATAGTAGTAAGCATTCGAAGCCGCAAGAGACAAGAGTAATAAGGATGAGGATTCATGGCCTTTAGCCTTTTGTGGACTTTGTGGCACCATGTTGAACAGTGCATGCTGTGTTGCTGTACGCGACAACAAGGCAACATTAGAAATCTCTTTTGCCCGGCATTGCCTCTTTCACTTTCCTTCCATGCATATATTCCAGACGATGATCTAGCTCTATACTATGGGGGTGTTTGGATGGTGTGAAAAAAGTTACTGCTTTGTGTCACATCGAAATATCGGAGGGATGTCGGAAGGGGATTTCGAATACTAATAAAAAAATAAATTACAGAACTCGTCAGAAATCATGAGACAAATTTTTTTAAGTATAATTAATCTATCATTAGTAAATGTTTACTGTAGCAGCACATTGTCAAATTATGAACTAATTAGACTCAAAAGATTTATCTCGTAAAGTTATTATAATCTGTGTAATTAATTATTTTTTTAGACTATATTTAATACTCCATATATATGTGACAAGATTCGATGGGACAGGGACAAAAACTTTTGCCCTGCCCATCCCAACACCCCCCTATATCTCGGCAGGGGCTTGCAACCTTTTCCCCCTTTTTTCACTTTCTCAAAGGAGATAGCTACAGCTAACGGACAAACTAAAGGTCGCTGGCTGCTGAACATACGGTGACTGATGTATATGTGCATGGGCCCACCGGTGTCAGCGAGAGGTATGTGCCAGATTGCATGTTTTGCCTGATTGCACTCCCACTCAAATCGATAAGCATGCTGAATTCAGTGCCAAGGCGTTGATATCGTCTTCGTCTTCCTCCTCCAGACGCGCCTGCTGCCTGCCGTGTTCTTTTTGTAACTTTGATGCATGCAAAAATGCGATGGAGGAGGCTGTGATGGTCAGTGGCGTCCACCTACTCGGCAGATCGAGTGAGCGTGTCTGCTCAATTGCTCCATGGACGACGACAGCCCCGGGCCCGGCCATCCTGCTGCAGATTCCCAATGTATGTATCCCAGTGTCTACTGGGGCCGCCGGCAACTTGTGTGCGAAAGCGAGCGACTGTGTGTCAAAGCTCTTTTTGTTCTCTGCCCGGCCCGGCCAGCCCTCGCTCTGAATTCTCTACACTTTGTTGTTTGCTGTCCTTACCTCTCAACGTTTGAGCTCTCCATCGGCTACTTGTTCTCTCCACAATACAAAGCATCCCTTGTGTTGGTTCTGTTTTTCCCTTTGGGCTTGTTCAGATTGATTCGTTCTGAGACATCGTTCTAACTGACCAAAGGTTATATAAATGAAGCAAACGATCCGGTCAGAAGGAACCGAACAGGCCTTGTAACTTCTTCTTTATCCATAAAAACGATCTCTAATTAACTCGCGTGTGGCAATATAAATATATATTGACCTCTACATACTCCTAATTTTCACCATCAGGGGTTCAACCTACCTATGGCCTGCATGCAAGATGTCTACAGTACTACAATATAAGAATGATCATATCCTAGGTTTAAGTAAAAGTTACTCATCTCACCAGCCGTGCCAGATGAAGTACTCCAGTGTGTCATGTGCCCCTGCGGCCTCTCCAAGCGTTCAGCTAGCTAGGTGAAGCAACCAAGGCATGCAAATCATGTCTTGCATGCAACTGAACAGATATTTGTCATTTCATCCATTTTTCCCTTCTTTTTCTTGAATGAACCAAGTAAATAGCAAAAGCATTTCCAGCAGAACAGCTTATTTGATGCGCACTGTCTTGGTGGAGCGCGGCAAAATGAATGCGGCAGAACTGCAGAAGAGCAAAGCCACAGACCGTGAAAAACAAGTCAGCTCTACAGATCGAAGAAGTGCAAAGCTTTTCATAGTTTCATGGCATGGCAAACAAATTAAAGCTAGGCGATCGACCCCTCATGAAACCAAAGTCCACCGGCTTTTAAACTCGGTTAATTTGGCAAGTTAATTGAAGTACAGTAAAAAATGTTAATCACAACTTTTGATCCAAATAAGCATTATCACCGGTAGGTTGCTTTAGTTAATCATTTAATGACAATAGAAACACACAACTGCATTTTTCTTTGGTTTATTGAAATATACTCCCACCATTCTCTTTTATAAGCAGGCGCATGTATAACAAGACATGACAAGATCTTCCAAATTACATTTTAGCCATCTATTTATTTTGTTTTATATTACTTATTAACTTATGATTATAATTTGGTAATATGGATTTTACTACAAACTTAATTTCTCCATAACAAATTTGTGTTATAAAAATTAAAAAATAGTCAAATTATTATTGGTCAAAGATTTTGAAAATTGAGATGGGTTTTATAAAAGAGATTGGATATAGAAGCATCTACCATGGGGTTTGAGTAAAGGTTACTCGCATTAACCGATAGGTACCAGGAAGCTGACGAAGCTACTTGAGTGCACGTACAAAAAGGGCAAACTGTGTCAACTGTCAACTGTTCTGAGCTCTCGATGGAGTGTGGGTGCAGAAATCAAGGCAAATCATGCCTTCAGACAGACCTCAGCTTATTGTGGGGCCGGGCACCTCTAGATGAATCCAAGAAAAACCAACAAGCAGAGATCGATCCATTCATCATCGTAAAAAACACTCATCTTGTTTTCCTTGAACTGAGTAAACTAAGCGTGCATGACCAAGTGCAGTTCCGAGCTTATTTTGATGCGCATTGTCTGCATGATGCGCGGCAAAATGGATGCGGCAGAGAGACAGATTAAAGCCGAACGAGTCAGAGCACACACTGGAGGAAGAACAAGTAATTAATAAAGCTCTCATGAAACCTCAAGAGCCAGCAGCCAGAGCAGAGTTGACCTGACCATTTTTTCAACGACTGAGTTTTACTAGCAGTAGACGAGGGTGAAATTTAAAATTGAGTGAAAATGTCATGCCCGGAAGTTTTTTTTTTTTTTTTGACGAATCCAGGCCCGGAAGTTTTGAGACGAACGAGGGTATTATCGTCACTTTATGCGATGATTGAGATTAAACATTGTACGGTTGGTGATTATAATATATCAAGACAGATGATATATGTGCTAATAATCCAGTTTGTATTTTTTGTGAGGATGACATTGTATGATCAGTGCTTGTACGGCTTCGTACGGCAAACTTTTTTACTCATGTGTGATTAGTGAAGTTAATAGCGCGGCCATGCAAGCAGAGAAACCTGCTAGCTTATTGGAGTAGTACTAGAGTACCAATGTTTTTAGAGCACACACAGACAGCAGTATCCTCCTTCACCCAAGTCAGACAGATGCTAATAATTCTACCTGAAACGTCATACTGTACTCTACATCTTTCTAATAATTAATAATTATTATACACAGAGTCACAGATTACATACATGGAGCACGCATGCAGGAACCAAACACAAGGATAATTATTTTATAGCCAGGGATATGATTCACATGGATTTCAGAGACCAAAGCTAGCACACACTGGTGCCCCATCAGTGACACAGACAGTGTGGGCCACAGATTATTGTTCCAATTTCCAAAAGAAAATAAAGAGCTCGAAAGCAAGCACATGCAAGGTGCACAAGGTTTGTTTGTTCAGACTGTGATTGGCGCCTACCTCTTTACCCTTTCTTTGGATCGATGTACTACTATACTGTAGGCCCGTCTTTCTTATATTCTCCTTGACCTTTGTTGCAACTCTTTTTACCTTTTCTGCTGCATTGCATGTGCTCTGCATTAGGGCATTGTATATTAACATTATTAATATACCTGTATCATTTCATCATTTGCTAACTGCTTTGTAGAGAAAGCACTAGCTAACTAACTAAGTTAGTTATCTCTGAAAAAAAAAGCTAGTGGTTAGACTGAAATAATTTATATAATAATAAAGTGGCGAGGCCTAGATAGGTTCTAAGACAAGGTGATGATTAGCAGCTCATGCACCAGCCTTTTTTTCCTCGCCCGATCTCTTGGCTTCGATCCCGTGAGCGTCAAGACTAAACAAATCGAAAAGGCAGTCCTAAATGCGCATCATTATTCAGTATTAATTAATTATATATACTACTACTTATCCAGTCACTACATATTCTAGGACATGCATAGTAGTCCTCATCATTCCCAATGCGGGCAAAGTGTAGCAGGATTTTTGTCCATGGAAAGATGGATCGGTCATCATCACCGAGTAAGCATGATGTAATGCAGTAAGATGTGCGCATGATATAATTAACAGCTGAAGCTGAGGCTCAGAGGCTGAGCCACTGCAAGCAAGCAACGGATGGGATCGGATCCTGCAGATAAAATAAACGACTCAGAGACAGAGAACGTGCCACTGATGGCGGCATCATCATCATCATCATCATCATCATCATCGATGCCACTGATGGTGGCAATTACATTCACATACATGCAGCTGCTGCTGCAGTGTGCGTGTGTTTCACTCACTCACTCACTACTGCTGATGAACTGTTCATCGATCATCATGCATGATCCTCCTTCATTTATGCGTCGTTGTGTACTACTAGTACATCATGTTCATGTATTTCAGAGCCTAACTGCAACTGCAACTGCCAACTGAAGGAGGACTGAATGATACTACTAGTATGTGGTAGCTGCAACTTTTCAAGAGGCCCCGGCATGCATGCATGGCAAATTGGCAATGGGAAATGGCAACGGAATGATGGGATTCTGGCAGCCTTTGGACGCGCTGGAACCAAGTGGAATCCATCCATCGAGCATGGAGGCCGGCGTGGGTCGAGGGATGCAATATGGTAGGGCAGCCTGCAGGGATGGACGCGTGCATTCGTCCGATCGATGATGCTGCTGCTCAGTGCTTCCTGCTTGCATGAGACACGCGCGGGATTGGGCTGCTGCTGGACATGGACATGGACATTGACATGGACGGGTGGCTGTGTGCCGGCGGCAGCCCCGGCATGCAGCGGACCACCGGTTGCCGGTGGTGGCTGCTTTTTCCGTACGTCGCCTGCAGGCGATCCATCGATGCCGCCCGCCCACCAGCCGCCACCGCTTTAGTTTGCTCGGAAATTTAGGCGCGCCACCGAAAGAGAAGCTTCTTTTTTAATTTGCAATTGTACCCCTTCTCTCCTTGGTCTTCTTGCTTGGGTTCAAGAGCTGCCCAGGCGGTGGGTGTTGACAAGCGGTAGAAGTTGAAACGGCTGGATATGTTGTAAGAGAAAAAACTCTGCTATAATGGTTTATAAGCTGGATGATAAGCTGAAGTAAATAGGACTTAGCAGCAATTAGAACCAACACACTCTTTTACTTCTTTTTCAACACTCCGAGTTTTCTCTAGCGGCCTTCAAAAAAAAAACATCTTTGCTTTCCTAGGGCAAGCCTCCACGTTTAAAAGGCCTTTCCCATATTTAAAATCAAGCGACATTGAATGGGTTGAATACATACATGGATATAAAAGGCCTTACCCACATTTTAAACCAAATGACAAAGGATTAGAATTGAAAGAAAAAGTCTACATCACCTACCTCAACTGTTATGAAAGTATGCTTTTCCTTAACTCTAGCTGAGTAAGCTACCTCTCTGAACTTTTAAAACCTGTTGTCTTACCTCCTGGGTCCGGTTATAAGCGGCTTTGAAGGCGGTTTATGTTTTTCTTTTTATTTCTTTTTTATTTCTTTTTTTTCTTTTGGCTGAACATATGAAAAATCATAGTAAATAATAAAAATAGAAAATAGAAAATTTAATTTTATTAGACTCCACTTGAGTAAGTCTATATAGTGAACATGTCACATGGTATGCTATATTACAAAGTTTTTGCTATTTTTGCTTACTTCTTTTCTATAATTAATTCATAGTTGTGATTCCTGTGGTCCAATTATGGCAAAAGTTTTATGGTGGGCTAATTGTTGTATCTTTGAATTGTTGTAAAAATTTATTTAGATTTATTTCGAAAAAAATGGATTTTTTTTTTCATAAAAATTATGGGAGGTAACGCAAAGTTGAAAAAATCTACCATAAGATGTCGACATCCGACGTTTGAAAGCCCAAAATTGCTACCTCCAGCCCATTTAAGGTAAAGGCCGACCTTGACTTTCCGGCCCAACAAGCCCCCTCTGCAGATACGCCGAAACCCATTTCGTTTTTTTTTTAATCGACGAAATAGAAATCGAGCTGGATTCGGTTTTTGATTGGCGTCGCAGCAACCACCTGTCAACACTCCCAGTCCAAGTCCACTTCCACTCCAATCGTCGCTCTTGGAGCCAGCGGCCGGCGGCGACGAGGAAGATGGCGGCAGCGGCGGCGGCGGCGGCAGAGGTGAGGTACGGGATAGTCGGGGTGGGGATGATGGGGCGGGAGCACCTCCACAACCTCGCTCACCTCGCCGCCGAGGTCGAGCGGGAGCATGCCGTCCGGGTCCGGGTCACCGGCCTCGCCGACCCCACCAGGAGTCGCTCCGCCTCGGCCTCCAGCACGCCGCCGAGCTCGGCCTTCCGGTTCCCCAGGTACGTGTATCCCAGCCTACCCTCAAAATTATCAGCTACAGCCTACAGCTAGAATCCGACATCTCAACTGTTTCCTCTTGTAAAGTAGTAGTAGTATGCACATAAAAAGAACAGATTTTGAAAAGAATATTTATGATTAGATTGTGCAATGCAGAACTACTGAATCAGTGAATGTTAGTGACATCCAAAAGGTTTGAAGACCTTTTCAGGCCACCGCGAGCTGCTGGACAGCGGGCTCTGTGATGCCATCATCGTATCGTCCCCAAACATGACCCACTACGAGATACTCATGGACATCATCAGCCACCATAAACCGCAGCACATCCTTGTCGAGAAGCCGCTGTGCACCACTGTGCAGGACTGCAAGAAGGTTAGTTAGTCCGGTACTTTGATCTGTTGGTAGTGTGATTTCGTCATGACCTGCTAGCTAGTGCATGCTACTCTGTTTCTTTTCTTGATATCACCTCATTGTTGTCTGCCTGTTCCATAGCTTTCAACATTTCTTCATATATCACCTCATTGTTCAAGAAAACTGTTTTCGTTGTGTTTTAGCTTCACTCTACATGCCACATACATTCAGTTTTTGTGTACTAGTTTCCGTATATAAATGTTGCAAAGTACCATGTAATCAGCTTTACATGGGTATTCTTATGTTCAAAGATATGCCCTGCTCTTGGAGGTTTATTTAGATAATGTGACATGTCCTCTATTTCATTTTGAAATTCACATTCTTTGAATCTCTGTTGGAATTTATTTTTCCATACAGGTTATTGAAGCTGCAAAACAGAGACCAGAAATACTTGTGCAAGTTGGATTAGAATACAGGTATATGCCACCAGTTGCTAAGCTGATAGACATCGTTAAGAGCGGCACACTAGGACAAGTCAGAATGGTGGCAATACGCGAACACCGTTTTCCTTTCCTTGTTAAGGTACTGGTAGCTGTGTTTACTTGTAATACATGCAAGTTCACTTCTTATTGTTTATAAGTGCTACAACGTGCAGGTGAACAACTGGAATAGATTCAATTGTAACAGTGGGGGAACTCTAGTAGAGAAGTGCTGCCACTTCTTTGATTTGATGAGACTATTTGCAGCTGCAAATCCAGTTCGTGTGATGGCTTCAGGAGCCATTGATGTTAACCATAAGGATGAAGTGTATGACGGAAAGGTCTGGTTGTCTCACTGCTTGATTAAAATATTTCATTTGATGCATGTACTGTGCATGGATGGCTCTGTTCATGCCCATGCCAATTTCAATGAAGATGTTCTATTTCCTTTTCCTCTTCCTACTGAAAGACTTGCAGTCAATGTAACAGTGAAAACCTGAGTTCTTAAATTGAGATTCACTCGTCCAGTATTTGTGCAATATTGCAGTTGGAACACCTAAACCATAACAGTAATAAACCACAAGCTGAAGGAAGCCTTTAACTTCCCTAGTAGTGGCTAAAAATTGAATATCTCCTAATGCAGGTACCAGATATTATTGATAATGCGTATGTGATAGTGGAATTTGATAATGGCTCTCGTGGCATGCTTGATCTCTGCATGTTTGCTGAAGGAAGTAGAAACGAGCAAGAAATTTGTGTGGTTGGTGACATTGGGAAGGTAAAGATAAAGCTTTATGTTTCACTTACAATTTTTATTTTCCATGTGGTGCCATACTAGACTGTAACACTACTTAATTGGTTCAGTTTACAGTTTGGTACCCCCCAAAATTCTTGTGTGATACTCTGTTTTACCAGTAGTGTGTAGTTACAGCTTTTACAAGTATGTTATCCTTGGGTCTGTTTTACCAGTAGTGTGTAGTTACAGCTTTACAAGTATGTTATCCTTGGAAGAAAGGCTGAAACATGAGGGAAAAATATAACCAAGTGTAGAAGCACATGTTCCCTTGACTCAAATGTTTTTTTTCTTTGAAAGTAATGTTAGTGTTGTTGCAGCAATTGATGGAAAGCTTTTCTAACATTGGTTGAGAATGCTTTGGACATATGAAAGAATGGAATATGTATATGCATAATAATTGTCCTTAGGTAGGAGCTCGTGGAAATCAGCAAGCCATGTGCCTGAACCATGTGTTTCCTTTTACTCTATTACTGTTGGTAGTAGCGTTTATACTTTTATATTATTGTTATTGTAGGTAAATCTTGAGATACAGAATGTGATTCAAGTGGGTAAAACTACACTGGGCTCTTGAATTAGCTTTTGGCATATACCTATGTAAAACTAAAAAGTACAGCTAACTGTGACTTCTTCTGGATATGTCTAACAAATAACACAACCATAAATTGTGGAGGCTCAAACTAACTATACAGACGATGAACTCACAAATCCAACAAATGGAGATGCTTTTCCCTAACATATATGATCAGTAATGATGGAATAATCACATTCTTATACTACCTAGAGGTCTAGGAAAATCTACCAAAATATTTCCTCTTGTCTTGGCTCATTTTTGGGCAATAGGGTAGCCTCTAGAGTCTAGCTGAGGTATCATGAATGCTACCTGCCATATTTCAATGACTGATCTTGGATGGTTCACCATTGATGAGTGAGTCAGTTCACAAAAACCTTGGTGATTAAAGGCTTGAGCATCCACTTAGCCGCATGAAAATAATGTTCAAGATGAAGATCAAACTGGTGGTTCTGATTAGCTAGATATACGATCGAATCAATTAGGCAAGGGAAGCATCTGACTGGATTGTTATGGGAGTCCTTGAGAATCTGCAGCAATATTATCTCTAAAAAGAGGCCTAAGGCATATAGTGGTTTATAATATTCTTCATCAGTTAGATTTTCCGGCTCTGTGGGAGAGGGCGAGATTAATTTCTTCTAAGTTTGAACTATGGGTTCCTATTGTGCTACTGTTAAAAGTCGACCACAGGTAGCTCAGGTTCCTCGCATCTTGAGTGTTTTCTCAGATGAATGAAAATGGTTTATTCTTTTATTTCTTGGTTGAATCTGGTTTCCTGGATTTTGAATCTCTGTTATCCTGTCTCTGTTTAATATTCATTTCTAGCGTGTGTAATACATTTTCTTGAAACAGGGTGAAACTTTCGCTCCAGAGAGCATTGTCAGGTTTGGAAAGAGAACAGAAGGCAGAGATGGAGTTGTCACAATAATGGCGGAAGATGAACGGATCAAGTATGCTCTATTTTTAATGTCCCATATTAGCATGTAGTTTTCATAAGTCCTAAAACTTAAGGAATATTTATACATTCAAAGGACAGTCTCAAAAGTAATTTTTGTTGTTGGCCTTGCCCCTGTACCACCTTTGTTTACAGCATACTGAACCAAAAAAAAAGAAGAGAAATTTCTATTTAATTTTGCCTTAGGATGAAAGTTAAGATGCAGAATGCATAGTTTTGCATACTGCAAGTTTTGGCTTGTATCTTAACGAAGTGTGTGTACCATAGGTATCAAGGTCTTCATCATGGATCCAGCTACTTGGAGCACCTCAATTTCTTGTCTGCTATAAGGGCTCAAGGTGCATCTGGACCATCTGTTAACTTGAGTGACGGTCTACTATCTGTTGCCATCGGTGTGGCTGGGCAATTATCAATTGAGCAAGGCCGGTTTGTAACCATGGAAGAGGTCTTAGGTTCTTAGCCTAATGATAATTCAGGCAAAACGTTGTTGGGCATGCCAATGTATTTGTAGAACCTTTTGGGCATTAGATCTATGGACTCAGAGTGCTCTAGACTGACGAGTTTATGCAAAGTTAGAATATATAACAAGCATTTGAAATAGAGGAATATGGTGATAATCTTGAAGGAAATGTCATATGTCATGGAGTAGTGGAGTTATATTGTCTTCAAGTGTTATCTTGGACCTGTTGGTTGTGTAATTAACGGCTCATGTGAAGTTTCTGTCATCCGCGCTGTGTCATTTACTTCACTTCCAAATGTTCAAAGTTATAGACCATCAATGTGCAACTACAGTAAATTGAGTTATAGACGCAGCTACCTTTCATTTCACTAGTTCTACGAGTGTATATATTGGGCATCTTAGAGCCCAAACGCGACAGAAAGCAGGGCACACATGCACTAGATCTGAATGAATGTCGAAACAGCTTCCCTCAAGAGATTAGTGTAGCCTTGGCATGGTAGGCACTAGGAAACTAAGGTCAAGAACAGCATATCATGGATGCTCTTCTGTCATGGTACACACTGGACAGCAACACAAGCAGAGCTGGAGGCTCAGAACTGGAGGCTCAGTCATTCTAAATAGTTTGGGCTTAGTTTTGAACCCTGTCCAATGACTCGATGCACTGGGTTACTTTATTTCTGTCAGTCTCTATGAGAGTAAAGTTTTCCTGTTCTGCTGTCCGTGACGCTGTGTCTGTGTTTTCATCAGCTTGCCTATGGCGGTCCGTCGTGGGGTGCTGGTGAACGTTGTATGCCTCTTGACTTCTTAACGAAACACGTGCTAAGCGCGTTCTCAAAAAAAAATGTCAACATGAAAAGCTGTAGAGTAATATTTTTAGAAGTACTATTTATTTAGTAATATATATGAAGTCCCTATATGAAGCAAAGTACACCAACATAGCTTGGGAGGTAGTAGAGTCCCTTTTCGTAAAACACGATTCATGCTTGCAAGATTGCTTTTCGTAAAGAATTGGCTCTGACACTGCTGAGAGCAGAAGACAATACCTCACTGTTGTATAACCAATGGATCCAAAGCTGGACTCAAGTTTAGTCAAGGATGGCTTAAACATTTCTTCCTTTCTTTCTTTGTCTCTTAGATTTTTTCTTTTTCGGCTCTGTTTTTCTGTTTTTTGTAACTCTGTAACTCTGTACCTTTGTTATTTTGCTAGGGGCTTTGGCTCCTCCAGTTTCCAAAAAAAAAAAAAAAAGAAGAGTGCTGCCCCAACTTTCTAGAGCTTACATACTCCCTTCATCCCTTTATACTTGTCGTCATACACTTGAATGAGGTGCACCCACCGTTGAATGAATCTGGACGTCTGTGTGCCTGAGTACGTAGCCTCCAACGTAAACCTAGACACTTGAATGCTGGGCTAAAACGACAGGTGTAAAGGGACAGAGGAGTACATTTATAAAACGCATAGCCACTAAGGTCATCCAATTCTCAAATAATCTTAGATATCAAATAATTATTACATACCTGCTACGGCCTACGTGTCATAGCTCTTATTAGAACATCACTTTGGGAGTACAATGCCACCGAGTTATAGACACAGCTGCCGCCCACGAGTTCTATGAATATATAAGTTGGACTTGGACATCTGCAGCTCAATGGCACACAGAAATCAAGACTAAAAAAGAGTTGTAGTGCACCTGTAGCCAGCAGCAGGAATGAAGTCGTTCCTCTTGGGATAACATACATGGAATGGTAGACACTGGGAGTCTATGTTGAAGACTCGAAAATCAAAGATGCTTTACTCTTAAGTTTTAGGTGTGTCATGCAAATATAGTGAGAGGTGGAGCTCTCCCCATGAATAGGTGGGGCAGCTCTACCCTAACGAGCTGCCACAAGGCGACCACCCTTACTCGTATCCACCTCCCTAGTCCCATGTCATTGAGAGCTATGTTCTGAACTTATGGGTGTGTTGTTGTAATAAGCTTGGACTGATACTTCTTCTTCCTAGAAGGTTGAAGGCAGAAATTTTCCTTTATGTAAAAGACTATCCAGAGATGTTTCTAGTTGACCAAGGAAGGCAAAAGGTCAGGAAGTGCTGGTTGACCGGGAAACACGAAAGGGTCAAGAAGTACTGCGACTCATTAGTTGTTTTGGCGTTCCATCAGAGGATATAGCCTAAGCTCAGTAATTAATAAGGTGTTTGGTTTGTAGAACTACCCCATGCCTTATGAGATGATGCATCTGAGTTCATCCTATGAATTTTAGTGGAATCAACTCATTCCTTATGCATATACTCCCTCTTCCTAAATTATAAGATGTTTAACTTTTTTGACACTAAGTTTGACCATTCGTCTCATTTAAAATTTTTTTTATAAAATATCATTCCTTTTATTGTGGCTTGCTTTATTAATGATAGTTCTTGAAGAATAAATTAAATTTGGCAATATTTACACAAATTTTTTAAATAAGACGAATGGTCAAACTTGGATTCAAAAATATCAAACGCCTTATAATTTGAGTGGAGGAAGTAATTA
Source organism: Chrysopogon serrulatus (assembly GCA_015844335.1). NCBI lineage: Eukaryota > Viridiplantae > Streptophyta > Magnoliopsida > Poales > Poaceae > Chrysopogon > Chrysopogon serrulatus. The sequence goes on along the minus strand of JADLZL010007069.1, from coordinate 614,613 downwards.
TTAACTTGTGAGGAATAAGATGGTGATAGATCAACTTATTCCATTTCACAAACCAAATAAGAAAAGTGAGGAGTGACAAGATGATGAACCACCTCAGTCCTCAAACCAAACACCCTATAAATTAATGACCATGTCCAATAGATAGCACTAGGCCACCAGCGTAATAGGCCTATTTGACTGTAGTGTCAATCTCTTAAGCAAATAAAGAGGATCCAGAATGTCCACTGTAGTGTAGCGCATGCCATATATGATGACCAAAAGCCCAAAACCACATAAGGTCATCAGTGGCTAGACATCGAGGTTTTCCTAGGTGATGAGCCTCTTTATTTGTTGAAAATTAGGATATTATTCATAATTTTGTTGACGCTTCATACCTCCCCACATGAGGAACCTCATATGGACATTGCATGCATCCATGGAGGGGCCAGAAGTAGGTAGTGACAGGATAGTGGGCCTGATGTAGAGTTTAGCAGTGTTACCTATTGGTTTACAGTATTTGTACTACCTGAAGTTGGTATCCACTCCACAAGAAACAAGTGAATCGCTACCATAAACCATTATTCAGTAACCCTGTGCGAACAAAAAAAAAAAAATCTACAATTCTATTTGGTATGGCTTCTATAGACTCCGGTTCCTTGCTGTAGTGTTATATATGCTCATGTGAAGCCGTTCTCTCCCCCTCTTCTGCTATAATGAATTTGTGGCCTGATGAAGCCACTACTTTTTAGTTTCAATTTATCCTAAGATCTGATTGAACCAAAGCCATTCTGAACCATGCCAAGGCCACGTTGATTCGGTTGTGAGCTAATCTAATGGACAAAAAAAAAATTAGGCAAGATAAGCATCCGAGTGGTTTTTTGAAGTAACTAAGAAGCAGCGGGATTCTTAGTTGAATCTGTTTTTGCAGTAAGAATTTTGTATCTCTCCGCTACTGTCGTTGTTTAATATTAGAAGTTGCTGCTACTTGTTGGTCAATTTGGCTATGTAGAAATGAAATGGTTTTTGAAAGAAAAATATTTGTCTCCTTTGCAGGTTATCTTCTGCATCATTTATTGGCTCTGTATATGGGCTATCCTCCAGAAGCCGAATACACGGAATTTGGTTGTGGCGGCTTCACAGTACTTGGCACAGGTGGTCAAGATTATTTTCTCGCAAAGCATATGGGTAGTGTTCTAGTCTCTGCGGATTGATAGTCACTAGAGTATGTGTGGATTCTCTGTTTTATTTAGCTGTGTGCTTCTTGTCAAGCGGAGAGGACAGAAGAACTACTTTTAAAAACTTTGTAGCATCTCGACGTAATGCGAATGAAAATTTAATAAACTCTTCATTTATGCGTAGACAAATTAACCGCTGTGATTGCGGTGGCAATTACAACCTAGCGTGCGCCACATGCACGATACAATGCAACATATGCAAAGTAGCTGCTCGTGCGCGCTTGGTAAACAGAGATTCTGTGCACCGACGAACGAACCTCGATTTGGGCCGGCAACCGACGTCGGTGTGGGGAACAAATTAACCGGGTTGTAAATAGACAAACGGGCCACCGATCAGACTACTAGTGGAAGCATCTTGGGCTCGAAACCATCGTTTTAGGCTCAGTTACTCATTATTAAAAAAAAGAGGCGCAAAACATAGAAAAACTCAAAAAATAACACACTTACAGTAAAATGAACAAATCAGTCAAATTCTGACCCAAAATTGCACGGGGTATACATGCATTCATGACCACGGACGATCCTATACTCCTATAAAGTTAAACCCCACTAAAAAAGTTCTCTCCAATCAGATTGCTTCATTCTTTAAAAAGTAATATCAGCTAACATCATCAAAGGAGTTACCTCCACTAAGGCTCATTTATCTTTTGCACTAGCTATTTTTTTTAAAATAGAAAAAAAGTCATAGTATCTAAACCAAGTATCATAATTAATCCAATTACACCATGGTATTTCTCGAAATAAACTCTTCAAAACAAACCACACATGAATATATTTCGATAACCTTTTGCAAAAATTTAAACCGTTTCTATGAAAAAACTATTTGTAAACAAAACCTAACAAAACTGTATATTACATGGATTATATGTGGTCCCTCTGAAACATGCATAATTTTATGAAGAAAAACTCCTAGAATTTTGGAAGGGAGGATGACCCTCAAATAGTAGGCGCGAGGATTTGGGTAGATGAAATTTAGGTGACGTTCATATATATTTTAACTTAATGACCCGTAGCAACACGTAGGGATTTCATCAGATCACTCCCCCCCTGGGCTTCCATTGCCGGCGGCCAACGGCTCCCGCTGCCTCACTGCTCTACCCACCTCTCACCTCTCAACTCCGCCCTCCATTAATCTTTAGGGCAGTCGGCCAGTCGCTGGTGAGCTCCACAACAACTCCCCCTTTACCTCCGTCGCCATCTCACCCGCCTCCACCACCATGCAATGCCCCGCAGTCGTTGCCCTAAAACCTCCTTCTATCGCCGCTGGAGATGAAGTCCTCCTAAAACCCGGTACCCCTAACGCCGTCCGCGTGCTTGTCTCAGGTGATGGCGGAGGCACTCAAAGGGTTGTGGAGTGCGTCGCTTTGCACTATGAAGAAGGCAAAAGAATTCCAGATTGGGGCAATGGGGTTTGTGGAGGCGAAGGCCACTACAATTGCTTGGCCGTATTTTGGTGGAATATTTATTTTTCATTTCTGATGGTGTGATACAGAGTGAAATTTAAAGGTCGGGCCTATGAGTGCTGCACAACTTTCACCATACTTTTCTTGATATAACATATATATATACTTGCATCGAGTCTTTTTGATATATTCATACTCCATATCGTAATTAGAAGACGTTTTGGACATGATTGTGATTACCAAGGAGTCATTAAGTAGATTAGTTTTCCCTGTTTACCCCTATTAAATAGGGCGGCGGATGCATTATATGCACAAAATAAACAGAGTTGAAGTGGTTAGCGCAGTGAGCCTTTATGCGAAGGCCAGCAAGGAGACCGATGCACGAGCCTTTGCTAGGGGTATTGCCGTCCAAAACTGTTCTCGAGACGCTTGAACGTTGTCTTTTACGGCAAATGACCGAGGCGCTAGAACATCCTCCTTTTTAGGATATGGAGGGAGTATAAATTTGAGATATTATATTAAGTATCTTACAAGCTTGTTATGTGTCACAACACCTAGATCATAAATTTGAGAGTACATTGCCACTGAGTTACAGGCACAGCTACCCTCCACTAGTTCTGTGAATATATGTTGGGCATCACGCAGCTCAGCAGCAGAAGGCACATGGAAATAAAACTCTAGCAGAAATAGGTTCTACACAGTGCACATGTGGCCAACAGGAACGAGAGCAGCTGCTCTCAGGATCGGAGTGAGAAGATACACAATTGGCATAGTAGGCACTAGGAAGCTATCACATCGCCTCCTTTGGATCAGTAGCTTCCTAGTTTAGTGCCGCAATAGGATGCTATCACCTGGCTTATATCAAAGATTTTCGGTGACCTTGCAGACGAAGGAAGTGAGGGATGGAGAGGGGGCAATAGCATTTAGCTTGACGTGTGATGTTAGTCAGATCTGCTTCTGAGACGGCTCTGTGAAATATTTGATGGTGGCATGGCACAAAGACGATGGGGAACCGCTAGACGACGAGCCTACTGCCTTCACTGCATCTAGCCTACGCTTTCTGTGGTCAGCTTGCACCTCTACTGGAGTTCTGCTGCTCTGGTTTGGTGTGTTTCTGCTGCTGAAGGCAGAACCATGCATACCCAAGGAAACATATTCTTCAGATGGTGGATGCACCTTCATCTTCTCAGCCGGAATCTTGACTCTTGAGTACACGAGAACAGAAGAGAAAATTAAGTTTGCATATATATAACTTAATTAACAGGCTCTCCTGGCATCTACAAAATTTAGAAAACAAAAAAACAGTGTTATTTCTCAGTTCTCAGCATCCGAAACACTCCAAGCATTGTTGCATGCATGGAGTCGCATATAATGGTTACTGGTATCCTCAATTCTCAGCATCCAAACACTCCAAGCATCATTTATCAGCAGCATAAACTCATTTCTTCTTATCATTATTAAGACATTTGCTTGATACTGTTTGCTAAACTCTGAATATATAATGGTTATTGGTACTATGATTTTTAATTTCTACAGCATAAATCGTGATCTGTTTTTACTCTATGGGAAATTATGCTATGGTTGTTGCGCCCATGACGGCCTAGCCTGGGCTGGCATGAACAGTACCCATAGTACTATAGCGCATCTATAGTGCCCTTACTAAGGAAGGAACAAGGTTAGTAAAGATGTTAGATTAGATTGATTAGAGGGATTTGATCGGTCAGGGATAGGATTAGATTTGGGTCAATAAGAGGTAGGATTGGATATGATTTGTTATAATTTAATTAGGCCTTCTTTAGGTGGTCGGGGGTACTCTCTATACAAAGAGAGGTGATATAAATGTAACAAGAAAAAGGCAAGGAAGAAAGAACAAACAATCCAATCCTCCAAGTACTCTAGTCTCCATCTAGGATGACTTTGTCAAGCCATCTTCATGTCAATGGTCATGCCCAAATGAGGGTGAGAGAAATCCGAGACAAGTGCCATATGCAATTGTTTCCAATGATAGATGCAACCACCAAGAAACTGTCAAGGATGAGCCGTCAGCATTAAGCATCTAGATCAGTTTGCATCCAAGAAACAATCTGAGAAGTGCGGGGAAACTGATGACCACATGTAGGGATGTGTATGTGGCAGTTGCTTACTGTAAAATGAATTTTAGGAGACCTGAGCTCCCCCCACTTATGGATGGCTCGTGGTTGCTTTATATATGTTAACCTGCTTTTGAAGGAGCTAATTTATTACTTTTTGTGTAAATTTAACGATTGTGAAATTAAAATAAAAAATAAGAGTTCTGCTCTAGTGGACCTTCCAAAAAAAACTTTGCACACATCTTAAAGCAATTAATAGTAACTAGTGGACAGGCACATGCGGCACGCACGTGTCTATAAAAAATATTCATTCAGAAATTAAGGAGAAGCCGCACGTGCCTATAAAAATATTTATTCATAAATTAAGGAGAAATTAAAAAACTGTAGCCATATACCTGCCGTAATAAAAAAGACAGCTTTAGATTGAAATAGAGGACAAACCAAAACAGTAAAATTGAGTATACCGGCTGGAATAAAAAGGCAGATTAGGCTGCATCGATGAAGAAATTCATGAGCAAGCAACACACAATGAAATAGAATATAACCAATTTGTGTTGTACTAACTATGAGCAATGAACAATTCCACTGATTTTTAATTTTAACTTGTACAAGTATGTTTATAAATAATGAAGTGTGGCAGTGCTCTGGAAATGCCAACCTCATTGAAGAGAACATTTCCAGATTTTAGATTGTAGTGAACGACTTTTTGGCACCTCTTGTTTAGATAAACCAGGCCCTGAAATATTTGAACTTTTATTATTCTTGCTTCTTATTCTGGAAGAATTGGTGTAGCTTTAATGACTGCACCAAGATCCTTGCATTGCTTTTTTGAAACAATGGCAATGACGGAACGTCATTACCTCATGATTGATGATTTCCTGGCCTGAGGGTTTATAGATTTGGGAAGGAAAACCATCATCAAAGACTACAACATTGAGAAAGAAAAGCTTCACATAACTGATCAAAATACATGTAAAATGGAATGTATGTTGATTAATAAGAAGATAGCAAGCATTGGAAGAATTTTTTGTTTTTAGTGAGAAAAGATATCATATAATTATTAATGTTGGAAGTGACCATTGTAACAGTTGTGGCTCAAAATAGAAGTATCAAACATAGAATTGCTAGCTAGCAGTAAATACTTTAGAGTTTATGGCTCATGAGTTTTATTTGTTTATTTATTTTGTGGACTCGTCCGTCATTATTGTTGAGACAGAGGATGGGAAATCGGATACAAATCCTAGAATGCAGATATGTACAGACCAAAAGTGATGGTACTAAACCATCATTTTTAAGATGGAATTGAAACAACTTCCAGTCACCAACCTCTTTGGGTGTTCCAACAGATTGTGTGTTTATAATATAATAGTAGAAAATAAAACTGTGCATTGAAAATATGAGAGCAAAACTGTGCATTATATTGAAAATTGGGAGCAACGAGAGGAAACAATTGTAGCTTTTCAGTACAAGAGGAAAGAGAAACAAATAAAGAGAGAAGTATTGCTTCACAAAACAACGACATGCTCATCCGCCTGCGCTCCTTGGCCTGCGCGGTCTCCCCGGCCTTCGAGAACACGCTGTGGCCCTGTGTGGATCGAGATTTCCCGAGATCTGGCAGGCCGCCGCTGGCCGCTGCGTTGCTCCGATCGGCTGAGGCCTGATACGGATGCATTCCCTTGTGCAGGTATGCACTGGCTGTACGTGAACGTGGACAAGGCGGACGACGTGGTCTCTTACCAGCGGCTGCTCGACGCAAGGTGCATGATCGGGAACGACGTTCGCCTTGTCCGTATGCATTGTCGTGGTAATCCATCCGTCCACCCACTGAAATTAGATCCAGTCCAAAGAATTCCAAGAGATAACACTTATGACACTTACCACAGTCGAAGTCGAATTCGATCCAACCTGCAGGGGCAGCCGACGCCGATGGGCAGCGCTTCTTCTTCCACTGCCCGGTGATGCGACGCTAGCGCAATGGCGGCGTCGCAGCGAGGGCGGCCGGCCCCGGCCGGCGTCTGGAGGCCGTCCGGGAAAGCGAGACTCGTCCGCACCAGCATCTGGAGGCTGTCCAGGAAGGAAAGCATCGTTGTCTCCCTGCGCTGCCAGCGCCCGTCCGAGCGGCCGCGGCGGGGGCTTACCATGTTCGTGCCGATAGCCTGCTCGCTGCTCGGTGTGGAAGGTGATCCCCTGGCAGATCACGCTGGTGCTCTTGTTGACGAAGACCACCGGCGAGGGCGCATCAGCGGCGGCGGCAGCGATTCCCCGCGCATGGAAGAGTCAGGGCAGCGGTTTGGCGGTGGCATGGCAAGGAGGCGGCGCAGATGGGAACGGCGGGGGTCGCTAGGAATAGATGCACGTCGGGGAGGCAGCGATTGGATTGTCGGGCGTGCAGAGGAGCGGTTGGGTTGTGGGCACAGGCAGGTGGGTATAAAGACTCGTCGGTGAGAAAAATTCAAGCGAAACCAGGCGCGGTGGGAGAGAAACACGGTGTTTCATATGTCAGGACATATTTCTGCGGATTTTTTTTTGTTGGGTCCACTTGTCAGTCTAAGTCAATCTAAGGTGGGTAGAGTGGTTTTACTGTAACAATGGATTTCCAATTTCTTCGCTCCTTTATAGTATAGATTAAACCATTTTTAATTAACCCACGGTCTTGTAGGGGCTGACCCTATCCATCAAATCCAGCCCAGGCCCACCCATTCCGATTATTGTGGATCACAGAATCACTACTTTGATGTGTCACCTGTTTCTTCCCTCGTCCAATTGACAGCACGGCACCGCACGCTGGGAGACGGCAGCAGTAGCACCATGGTGGTAGGGTATGAGCGTTCTGTGTTCAACGTGCGTTGAACGGATGGTGGCGCCAGGGTTACATTTCATGGGTTGGGACACACTGCGCCATTCCGAGAGCACCCTCTCGAGTTCTCGAGTCTCGGCTTGCCAGCTTTGGCTGCTCCATTCCTTGTCGCTGATAGCAATCGCGCGCTCGTGCTGCCATTATATGATGGAAGCAAGGCCACCTGCTTCTACCACCCCTTTCCTGATTTGCATCAGAAGTGCGTAATCTTGGTGGGATCTTGAGGCTGCTGTGCAGGTCGATGCGGAGGCATGCATGGACCTCTGCGGCTCTTTCTAGTTATCGTCGCGCGCCTCAGGCCGTCAGAGCTAGCGGCAGCGCTGAGCTGACCAGCCGCTGCCAGCCGCATGCTCTCACCCACAGACTCAGAGCCTCTGCTGCCGGTGCTGCCCGGTTAGACGAAGGCAAACATGAAATAGCAACAGACCACCGACCACCATAATCTGAACTGGTGTACATGGCCGGGCTCAGTATGGGTATGGATATGGGTCAGGCCTATTGCAGACCCGTAGGTTAATTAATTTTGAAAACTGTTTAATGTTAGGTTGCTTTAAGATCTGTGCAAATTATTTTTGAGAGGTCTACTGGAGCATAACTCAAAAAAAAATAAATGTGAAACTATGACATTAATGTTAAACAACATTGAATGGTGACTAGATTAATGAGAAGAAGTGAAAGGGGCTCTACCCTAGTGGTTGGAGCACATGAGTAGTATTCAGCAGGTCTTGGTTCAACTCTCTATGGGAGCGAATTTAAACAATATTAACCAAAAATTAAAAAAAATAGACTGGGGTTTCCTTTGTTGACTTTGGTTAAAAAAAGATTAATGAGAAGAAGAGTGTGGAAATCAAATAGTAAAATTGAAGTTGCCATATCCGTCTATAAAAGGAAAATGTATGGAGAGCTGAAATCATCTACAAATAATACAATTGTGTTCCATCTCCCAACTGCTGTCCTCTGTGTTCATGTGCTTGCACACCAATCTAGAAGAACTCGATTTCTAAAGTCAACCATATTTTATTGAGATATTTATCCGTATGGCCTTAAAAAATGCATCTTCCTTTTATAGCCTTTTTCTTAAACTTACCTGCCCGAAAACAAAATTCTCTTTCTTCTATGGCCTTCCATTCAACTTAAGCCATTAACGGTGTTAAGTGTGGGATAAAATGTACCTTGAGGAAAATATAAAGTGCAGAGTTTAACTTGTCTATTTTAGATTTGAAGTAATATTGTGCAAATAGGGTCACACATATATAATAATAATACATAATACTCCAAATCTAAAACAATGAATAATCTTGGTAACATCCAAAAGCTTTCAGGACCTTTTTAGGCCACAGACATTCAGTTTTTGTTTATTAGTATCAACAGTGTGCCTAAGTAGCATGAAACCAGCTTTACATGGGTGTTTTTCTGTTCGAAGCATGCCTTGCTCTTGCCGACTGCCTTATGGAGAAAAGTGCCCATGTTAGCAACTTTATGTAATGTGATCTGTCCTCTGTTTCATTTTGAAATTCACATTCTTTGAACCTCTGTTGGTTTTATGTTCTCATACAGGTCATTGAAGCTGCTAAACAGAGACCTGACATACTTATGCATGTTGGATTCTACAGGTATATGCCACCAGTTGCTAAGCTGATAAGCTGATAGACATATAACAGAACCATAGTACAGCTAACTGTGACTTATACAGCTAACCGTGACTTATTCCATAGTGTGTGGATATGCTTTAATACATATAACATAACCATAAACTGTTTAGGCCTAAGCTAACCATACAAATTATGAACTCGCAAATCCAACAAATAGCCCCGCTTTTCTATACTAAATATAGTCAGTAATGCTGGAACAACAACCTTCTTGTACTACGAAGAGGTCTAGGAAAATCTACCATAAAAATTCCTCTGGTTTTCGCACCTTTTTGGGAATAAAAGGTAGCCTCTAGAGTCTAGCTGAGATATCATAAATGCCACCTGGCATGTATTCTGAAGGCTGATTTTGGATGGTGAATCATCTAGAGAGTTCACGAGAAGCTTGTGATAAAAGGCATGAGCATGCACTTTGTTGCATGAAAACAAAGTTCAGGTCTTCAAGATGAAAATCAAACTGGTGGTTCTAACTAGCTAGATATATGTTTTTTTTTATAAGTCCACAGGGGGGGGGGGGTCCCCCACCTACTTGGATTATGTTAAGTTTGGCTCAAAAGCCAGATGGTGATCAGAAACAGTTTGGTTACATAGCTCAATTACATTCGCATTGCCGCGGATAAAATAGAACACCAAGCCACAGATATTTCCTTATCCTTCTTAGGTAACCTAGCTTTCCACAGAGCTCCTTCAGTTTTGCATTCAGCCAGTGCCAGTACATATATGGTCGAATCAATTAGGCAAGGGAAGCATCTGGACTGGATGGTTATGGGAGTCCCTGAAAATCTGGAGAAGTATTATCACTAGAAGAGGCCTAAGGGATATAGTGGTTTTATAATATTCTGCATCAGTTAGATTTTCCTGCTTTGAGGAAGAAGGAGAGCTAAATGTCTGTTTAAAGTCTGAACTGAGTACCTATTGTGCCACTGTTCATAATCGACCACAGGTAGCTCTGGTTTCTCTCATCTTGAGTGTTTTCTTTTACTTTAGTTGAATCTGGTTTCCTACAAGTATTTTGAATCTCTACTATCCTCTTTTTAATATTCAGTTCTAGTGTATGTGATACTTTTTTTTTTGAAAAAAAGACAGGGCGAAACATATATTCCTGAGAGCATTGTCAGGTTTGGAAAGAGAACAGAAGGCAGAGATGGAGATGTAACAATAATGGCGGAAGATGGACGGATCAAGTATGTTCTATTTTGCTCTCATAGTAGCATTTAGTTCTCATAAGTCCTACAATTTAAGGAATATTTGTACATTCAAATGACAGTCACAAAAGTACTAATAATGGTGTTGTTGACCTTGCCCCTGTACCATCTTTGTTTACAGTGCTTGCATGTCCGGTGCTTCTTGCATTGCAGTAGCGCAGTCTGATATGTTATAATAACCAGATGATCATGGCACATCGAACAATTTTTTTTTTTCTATTTAATTCTGCTTTAAGAAGTTAAGATGCAAAGTGCATAGTTTTGCATACTACAATTTTTGGCCCTTATCTCCACGAAGTGTGTGTATCAAGGTCTTCCTCACGGATCCAGCTATTTGGATCACCTCAATTTCTTTTCTGCTATAAGGGGTCAAGGTGCATCTGGACCATCTGTCAACTTAAGTGACGGTCTACTATCTGTGGCCATTATTGGCATGGCCATGCAATTATCGATTGAGAAAGGCAGGTTTGTAACCACGGATGGAAGAGGTCTTAATGATAATGCAGGCTAAACGCGGTTGGGCATGCCAATGTATTGTAAAACCTTTTTGTGTATTAGGCCCATGGACTCGAAGAGTGCTCCAGACTGATGAGTTTTGTGCAAAGTTGCAACTAGCAATAACAGGCATTTGAAATAGAGGAATATGGTGATTATCTTGAAGGAAATGTTATGGAGTAGCAGAGTTATATTGTCTTCAAGTGATATCGTGGACCTGTTGGTTGTAATTAACGGTTCATGTGAAGTTTCTGTCATCCGCGCTCTATCATTTACTTCACTTCCAAATGCTCAAGTTATCGACCACCAATGCACAAATACATTACATTGAGTTATAGACGCAGCTACCTTCCATTCCACTAGTTCTACAAGTGTATATATTGGGCATCTTAGAGCCTAAATGCAACAGAAAGCAGCTCACACAAGCACTAGATCTGCATGAATGTCGAAAAAGCTTCCCTCAAGAGATAAGTGCAGCCTTGGCATGGTAGGCACTAGGAAACTCTGCGGCGTCACGGGACCGTGGAGCAGGGAAACTTTACTCTCAAAAAGACTAGCTGTACGAGTGAGAGCAATAAACTCACCCAGTGCATCGAGTAATTGGACAGGTTTCAAAACTAAGCCCAAAGTATTTGGCATGACTGAGCCTCCAGTTCTGCTTGTATTGCTGTCCAGTGTCTACCATGAGAGCAGAGCATCCACGGTTTCTCCTTTGGTGGCTGGCCGTGGGGTGTTGTATGCCTCTTGACTTCTTGATGAAACATGTGCTAAGTGTGTTCTCGAAAAAAATGTGAACATGAAAAGGCTGTAGAATAACATTTTTAGAAGTAAATTTTTAGTAATATATATGCAAGTCCTTGTGTGAAGCAAAGTACGCCAACATAGCTTGGGAGGCGGGAGACGGGAAGGCACCAAAGGAAATTCAGTCTTTCTAATAAGACAGTTTTGCTTTCATCCCATGCGGTATTTTTTTTTCTTAATATAAGAATTGATTGCTCCCTGCCTAAAATAGCATGCCTAAAATAGCATGGGTTGTTGCTGTGTCTGTGAATCTATATCTGACAATTTTATCCTCAATTGTTCCACGCAATTCGATCTAGATTTGCAGCATGGTCAGAATAATAGACCGTTTGGAATGTTTTTTATGTCTGGCTTGTCGTTTTGGTAAGGCTTGTCGTAGGTCTTTTCAAACCATGACATTTTCTAGTTCTTGTTGATCCGGGTGATTTAACTTTGCTTCATTATTATCTCTTGACTTGTTGTTTCCTTTCTGTTAATATTTTGTACTACATCCCTTTATATTTAAAATTTATAAAATTATCTTGGACATGAGTATGCAAAAAAAATTATGAACAATAACACCTGAGTTAATATTGATTGATACAAACCAAGAAGAACTTAAGTGCATTAAAACTGTAGCTGTATTTTGGTGGACAAGATACTTGGTGGACAAGATACTTTAGTCATGCACCGGCAACCCAGACTTTTTTTTTGAGAGTACAAGGCTTGGCATATTAAGAGTACTGCCCCAACTTTCAACAGGTTACATATTTATAAAAGACATACAGCCACCGAGGCCATCCAATTCTCAAGTAATTCTAGATCTTAAATACTTATACTTACATGGCTGCTAGTGTCATTGCTCTTAGACCATAACTTTGGGAGTACAATGCCATTGATTTATAGACACAACTGCCTCTCACGAGTTCTATGAATATATATAAGATGGACACCTGCAGTTGCACACAGAAAGCTCATACTCAAAAAGTGTTGTAGTGCACATGTAGCCAGCAGGAGTGAAGTCGTTCCTCTTAGGATAAACTTACTTGGAATGGTAGACACAGGGAATCTAAGTTCAAGACTACAAAATCAATGATACTTTACTCTTACTTCTTCCGTCCTAAAATAACTGTCGCTCTTGTTTTCTGATAAACAACTATCAGTAATTTTTACAAATAATAAATATCATTGATTAATATCATAACTAGTATCATTGAAAATATCTTTAAATCTAGTTTTCAACAAATTTATTTAAATATATAAATATTACACATATTTTCTATAACTTGAATCAAATTAGTGGTACGAAAACTGAAAACAACACTTATTTTGGAACGGAGATAGTATGTTTTAAGATGTGTGTTGGGACTATAGTGAGAGGTGGAGCTCCCCGTGTGACAAGACAGGCCAGTTACCCTAGCAAGCCGCAGCAAAGATACCCCCGTACTCCTATCCAGATTCCAAATGCCCCATGTTCGGTGGTGTTTCTGGTTCACCGAGGAAGACAAAATGGCCAGGGAATTCAGCGACATCAGTCTGTCCTGTTAATTGTTCCATTTTGAAGGATAAAAGCCCAGTTAATTAACGACTATATCCAAGAGGCAACACAAGGCCACCAACATAATAATATGCCTATTTGACTGTTCTAGCTCAATCTCTCATCAAGATCTCTACTATGGCCTGTGCCACATACGACGATCAAAAGCCCAAAACCACATAAGGTCTGGTGGCTAGACACCAAGGTTTTCCTTGATGATGAGCCTCTTTATTTGTTGAAATATAAACGCATTATTATTCATAATTTTGTTGACGCATCATATGCACCTGCACACCTGCGGAGCTCCCCACAAGGTGGATCCTGTTAGCACCTTAGGAGGGCCAGAGGTAAGCAGTGATGCATAGTGGGCCCAATGCAGAGTTTATCAGTGTTATCTATCAGTTCATATTGGGCTGTGAGCTAATCCGATGGTCATATCAATTAGGCAAGAGAAGCATCTGGAGTGTATTGTTATGGCCCTTATGGGAGTAACTAAGAAGCAGACGGTTTCTTAGTTCAATCTGTTTTCCCAGCAAGGATTTTGAATCCTTTTGACGCTGGCTCTATTTTATGTTCAATTCGCGTTATACCCAACTAGTGTACTGAAATTTGTGTGTGTGTGTGAGAGAGAGAGAGAGAGAGAGAGAGAGAGAGAGAGAGAGCATTGCCATGGTTTACAAAGAGAACAGAAGGCAGACTTGCGGAGATGGAGTTTTAACAATAATGGCAGGAGATGAATATATCAATTATCTAGGAGTATTTTTCTGATGTCCCATAGTTCGCATATGTACTACTTTAAATTGAATGAGTATTTGAACATCCAAATGACAGATTGCAAATTAAGTATTTTTGTTGTCGAACCTGTACCATCTTGTTTACAAAGCTTGGATATTTTGTGTTTCTTGCACTTGTGCAGCAAAATGATTATTACATGACCAGATGATCAAAAAAAAAGGACATAAATGTTTTTAGAACTGAAGTTAAGTAGTATTGCAAATGGGAAGTTGAGATGATTTTGTCATTGGCGCGGCTTAAGCGATGGTCTACTACTATATGTCAACATAGGCATGGCATGCAAATTATCAATTAGCATGATGATAATTTAGTGAACGTGATTGGGCATCCCGATGGTCTACTACATGTCAACATAGGTGTGGCATGCAAATTATCATCAATTAGCATGATGATAATTTAGCAAAACGTGATTGGGCATGCCAATGTGCTGTCAAAACTTGTTTTGATACTTAGGTAAATGTGCATAAGAATGCCTGCAAGTTTTCTTTATATCTATCTTTGCTGTATCTTTTACACTACCTTCAAATATTAATTGAAGCATCCTACACGTGTGGGTTCCTATTGTATAAACAAGGAAATTTCGTTTAC